>ML271089.1:1015-30410 GCA_005239495.1 Nicotiana undulata
TAATTTCCAATTGAAAAATGTCGAATTTAACTCCAAAAATCCGAAACCGGTCAAAACCCGACCCCCCGGCCCGCGTCCCGAAACTCAGAATTTTTTATATAAAAGTGTTCTTCATCTTCCCACGAGTCCGTACATATAAAGAACACCAAACTCGGAGTCCGTTTGACCCCTCAAATCGACCCTTGAAGGTCTCATAATCTCATGCCCCAAAATCCTATTTTTCTACTGTTTTTCATGAATTAAAGGCTGGGATTATGGTCTATAATCACCCATAAACGAGTTTTAATGATCAAATTGCTTACCTCTGTGATTCCCACTGATTTTCTCCTTCAAAAATTGCCTAAAATCTTTCCTCTGCTCAACAATGGTGTAAAGGAGGGTTTAAGTCGCGGAGGGTTTATTATTTAACTGCCCAGTTATTCATGCACTGCGATCGCAGATGTACTCACGCAATCGCGAAGAACAAATCTCCCAGGCCCATAGAAGACCCTACGCGATCGCATCATAAGCCACGTGATCGCAATTCAATGGAACCTCGACCCACGCGATCGCAACCATTCTCACGCGACCGCGAAGAACAACTGACTCTGCTCCCCACACGCCTGGCTAATTCTACGCGATCGCGATGAACCCCACGCGATCGCACTGAACTGACCTCCAAAGCTACGCGATCGCGACCCTTATTCCGCGATCGCACTGAACAAATTCACCCTGGCCCATTTTAACCCTACGCGATCGCACACCTACCTACGCGATCGCAGTGAATAACCTTCAGTTGTGAAAACACCAGAAACAACAGTGTTTTAAGTCCAAAAATGCCCGTTAACAACCAGAAATCAATCCCGAGCCCCTCGGGACCCCAATCAAACATGCCAACACATCCCATAACATCATTCAAATTTAGTTGCACTCTCAAAAACCAAAACTAACATCAAAACACCAAATTTACATCGAATTCAAGCCTAAGAACTTTGATATTTCTAAAATCAACCAATGATGCCGAAACTATTCAAAAAAACTCTGATTGACCTGAAATTTTGTAGACAAGTCCAAAATAACATTATGAACCTGTTCCAACTGTCGGAATTCCATTCCGACCCCAATAGCCTATTTTCCACTGCCGATCGGAATCGCCAAAAACTAACTTTCACCAATCCAAGCCTAATTCTACACCGGACATCACAAAATTATTCTGAACACACTCCTAAGTCCCAAATCACCTAACGAAGCTATCCGAGTCATAAAATCCGCATTCCGAGGTCGTTTACCAATAAGTCAACTCTTAGTTGACTTTTCCCATTTTAAGGTTATTCTTAAGGACTATGTGTTTGAATTCTCATTTAACCATTCCGATTCCAAGCCTATCAACTCTAACACATTAATAACAGAATAACCAATCTATAGTAAGTCAATAGCAACAATTATGATGAAGGTTTTACGTAACGACGGACCAGGTCGTTACATTTGGCGCACCAATGATGGTTGAGGGTAAATGAGAAAAAAGAGAGAGTTAAGTGTGAATAGGAATCAAGTAGGGACCAATTATATTTTTATTTCACAAATTTATCTATTTATTTATTTTTCAGAAAAAGACCAAAAAAAATGAAAATGAAAATCCAAAAAGATTTTGCACTTTTCTTTCATTTTCCAAAAAAAAATCAAAACATAAGAAAAAAGAAATTCCTAAAAGATTTTACATGTTTCAACATTTTTCAAAAAAAAAAGGGAAGAAGACAAAAAATATGTTTTTTTTCAAATCAGTATTTTTTTAAATTCTCTCTCATATCCAATCTTCCCGAACTATGCATACCTGATTCTCATCTTTCCGGACGGGATACGTAGGCAGCCCACATAGGTCTGGTCTTCTTAGTGAGTCCTAAGTTCTTGGCTTCGAGGGTCGTAGCCTAATTTTGCATGTCTAGCCACTTTTGGCCACATCGGCCGTTGTTGCAAAATGGGATCATTTTTGCAAAAGTGGTTTAGTGACCCATGTCTTAGAGTCCTAGGTCCACAACAAGATTTTCTCTCAGTTTGAGGTCCATTCTTGTTGAATTTGCATGTTTAGTCATTTTTCAGCCACATAAGCCGTTTCTGCAATATGGGGTCATTTTTGCAAGGCAATTTTAGGGACCTCGATTCTTGAGAGTTTATGGGCCTCAGTGAGGTATTCCCATACTTTGGATGTCGTCCTAATTGAATTTGCATTTCTAGCCTCCTGTCCGCCCCATAGGCCATTTTGCAAAAAATAGCCTCAATCGTGCCCTGAATGTGTCTAATTGGAAAGGTTATGGTCTCACATAGTGTTTTAATTATTTACTCTATTTGGTCTTAGTTTTCACATACAGGTATGGATCTACTTATCAGAGCTTGAGCATGACAGACGGCTAGGACCATCCAGTCAGGACTGCTGCATTCAGGAGCTGCTGGGAAGGCACCACCCCCGCCACCACCTAGTTTTCTAGATGTTACCCTTACCCAAGCTCCAGACATAGTGTCAGATCATCCACCATACTCTCAAGATTTTCCCGCTTATCACGGCTTTCCCAATCTCCCTAGTAGCTCCATCGATCGTCCTCCAACTACCTTTCCCCAAAATAGCCCTCCTGCCATATCCACTACCTCCACGATCACACTTCTCAACAACCTCTCCTTAGGTCCAGCAGTGAACACCAACTCCACCCTCTTGATGCCCAATACTAACCTCCAGAACTGGCCCACCAGGTCCTAGACTCATATAATCATACCTCTCATAATGAGCCTCATGTTGAGAATGAAAAGTTCACAAGGAATGAAGAGTGAGATGAGATGTCTAGAAAGCTGAAAGGTATAGAGCAATCCTTAAAAAACATGTAAGGGAGGGGAAATTAGTTTAACGTGTCTTACAATGACTTATGTATGTTCCCTGATGTTCATCTACCCGCAGGGTTAAAAATGCCAAAGTTTAACTTGTATAACGGACGTGGAGATTCAGTAGCCCATCTGAGGGGTTATTGTAGTGAAATGAGAAGTCTTGGCGGGAAAGATGAGTTGCTGATGGCGTATTTCATTGAGAGCTTGAGTGGGGCAGCCTTGGAATGGCATACGCATCAAGATGTTAGTAAGTGGTGTGCATGGGATGACATGGCTCAAGATTTTGTTCGACACTTTCAGTACAATATAAACATTATCCCAGACTGCTCCTCCCTTTCTAAGATGGAAAAGAAGCCCAGTGAGAGCTTTAGAGAATATGGACTCAGATGGAGGGAACAATCTGCTCGAGTCAGTCCTCTGGTTGATGGAGAAGAAATGGTTAAGCTTTTACTATAAGCTCAAGGACCCACCTACTTCAGCCATTTGATCCTTGCTTTGGGTAAACCTTTCAATGATGTGGTAAAAATGGGGGAGGGTAGAATAAGGAATCAAGTCAGGAAAAATCATGAGCGATTCTGCATTGAAAAATACTACAAAAGAGATTTAGAACATCTTAGTGAATTTGGAGGGAAGAAAGAGAAATATAAAAGATGTTGTTGAGCCCCGCCAACGAAAGTATCCAGTGGGCGTTCCTGCTCAATGCTTTCAGCCTCAATACCGATCCCATGAATATCCACGTACTCCAGATAATCCTCCCCAATGCTACTTCTCCCCACAAAATCCCCAAACCCATACCTCACCTTCCCACTACTCTATTCATAATGCACCGCCATATGCTCCACATCCACAGGACATGCAATGGCCTGCACCACCTCCACAAATGTCTTACCCGCCTCCTCAAGCATGTCAACCACCCGCCCGCAAGAGCTTCCAACCGAGGTCGGAGTACAAACTTAAAAGGCAACAACAAAGAGAAAAGTCTTTCACTCCTATTGGAGAATTATATGCCAGCCTGTTCCAAAGGCCGAGGCAAATGGATATGGTGAGGCCGATTCAGATAAAAAAGTCGAATCCCCTGCCAAAGAAATTTGATTTATCTCAAAGGTGCGCATATTGCTCTAATTCCCCGAGGCACAATATAGAAAAGTGTTGGCATCTGAAAAGAGCAGTTCAAAAACTTATTGATGTAGGTGACATTACAGTGCAAAATCCAGATGCAACGAATACTAGCCAAAGTCCATTGCCTGTTCGTAATGAGACGTATATGGTGGGCATGATTTGTGTTGAAAAGGAATATGAAAACTCTTCTGAATCCCTTGGAGGTCCACTTTCCGCGAAATTTTCAGCGCTATCAGTCTCGGTTCCATAAGATGATCTTAAGAACGAGTTGGAAAAAAGGACCCAAAAGCAATTTGCTGTGGTCAATGTGATGGAGACTTGTGAAGGTCCTAGTAAGGTCGATATGCGACTCGGTGGCTAAGATATCACGCTTGGTAATTGGAAAGACCCTTCTTTCTTGGCTATCTAGGGGAGTCGTGGTGGTTTATTTTGTTGTCATTTCTATTGTCCGAGTTATTTCAGGGTTGTAATCCAGATATTGTCTTGTGACTGAAACCCTTCTATCCTTTTATTTTGCTTATTCCGTTTAGTCGTAGTAACTCGTTTAGTGTTGTCTAGGGTTTATTTCAAGGTTGTAACCCCAATTTATTTTGCTTGTTTTGTTGTTCAAACCCTTTCACCATCTGTTTAATGCAATCTCCTGTTTTATGTTAAAACTATTAAGTTTTTGTTTAGTTCTCTTTTCCTTTTATAGTTCTTTTCATGCTGACTCTAGTGACATGACATGCACGCGTAATTCTCAGCCTGATCTTGAAAGTTAGTCTAATAATGAAGCAACGAGATAGGTTTTGAAGGTGACAGAGAAATTTGAGGGAAACAAGTAAATATTTGTACATTTTGAGATCATTTAAAGCCCGAATTGTGTGAAACTTGGGAAGATAGTTTGGGAAGTTAAGAGGATTACAAGAAATTGTTACAAGAGAGTGTGTCCCAGATGATTTGAATCAAGAAACTTTGAGTTCAGTGCATCTCAAGTTACAAGATAAAGCCAAGAGAGTTTTCTCCGAATTGACGGAGCGCATCCATTGTGAAGAAGGGATCACACAACGAGAGTTCGGTACTTGACAAGGCACTAAAGAAAAGTGGAAGGCATATAAGTGATATCAATGCCAAAGTTGCAAAAGAAATTATGTGCATGATCTTCCTTATTCATCCTCAAGTTGCATGTGTTGTACTTGGTATTTTCAGGGATTGGGAGGCCCTATTTCAGCTACCCAAACACTTTATACCATTCGGTACCCCTTTTGAGCCTATGCTAACTTTCTTGACCTCCCTTCTTTTGGAATCGAGTTAGAGTGATAAAAATAAATCATGCCCCATATGGTTTGTTTTAGAAACTTCATTCCAGAAGAAAGTTTCAAAAAGAAAAAAAAAAGAAAAAAAAGAAGAAAAGAAAAAGAAAATAGTAGCAACAAAGAGTAGTCATTTGAACTACGTTCGACCTGATTCTTGTCACCACAAGATACGTAGGAAGCCTTATGGTTCGGTCGCACGAAATAAAATATTTCATAATCCCACGAAGTCTGAGTGGGGCAGTTCTTCTTAGAAATTTCATCTAAAAAAATCAATCAAATACTCTTGTTTTAGAAACTAAGGCAAAGTCTAAAATGGATTCCAAAAGTTGTAAATAAATTAACCCTGCTGTCTTAGTTATTTTGAGCCTTTATAGTATCCTTTCTTTCTAACCTTGTCCAAAAGCCACATTACAGTCCAAAAAGACCTTCCAGATAATCTTTGAGAATGTCGAGCTAGACATACCAGGAGCACATGATGTTTTTACTACGGTTAATGCCTTTTCATCTGCAAAATCAAAGGAAATAAGAAGAAAAAAACAAAATGAGAAAGTCTTATCGGTGAAAACCTTCACAGGCACCATAAAGCGACAATGAGTTGAGAGAAAGAGCAAAATGAGAGAGGCTTGATGGTGAAAACCCTTTGTGCACTACAAGTCGAATAAGGATCGTGAATCAGATAGGATAATTGGAGCATTGAAGCCCAGTTTCACGGCTTAGAGATAACAAGATTTGAACATTAGACTTTCTTGACAAATTAGGCCATTAGTCCAAAAATGCATGTCATGGTCATTAGAGTTGATATCCACAACTAATAAGTTTCTACTTTGTAGTTTTCTTGTTAGATATCATCTCTTTCCATTGTTCCTTACTCTGTTCCTCTTGCTTTGTTCGAGTATTCTTTTTGAGTTAGTTTGGTCAGAACAAGTGAGAAATGACTTCAAAATTTGCTACCAGCTTTCCATGGCACAAATCGAAATCTTGCTAGCACATCAAAGCGGCATAAGTCAGGAAAAAAATAATATACGCACCAAGTTGATAACAATTGACGTGCTTTGGGATTCATGTGAAAAAATGTCAATTTATGAGCAAGATGCAACAGAAAATGGTATAGGGCTTGATTAGATCAAAGGCATTTTCTGTGGTAAGGTTTGAAAAAAAACATAGAAGTGGTTAGTCAGTAACAAGCAAGAACTTCCGAGTCAAAATCAAAGTTAATCATGGCAAGTACAGGAGCGATCTCTTTCAAAGTCAAGGCCACGAACCAACCACCACATTTTAAACTCACAAGTTTTCTTTGTTTGAAACAGGAACGAAGACTGTGTCCAAATCAAAGCTTGGAAGCTTGAACCTTCCAGGTGTCATGCCCAATTTTGTCAGCACAAAGACTGTTTGAGAATGTTTTTGTTACCTCCCAGGCATCCCCTAGATGAGAAGATCATCACCTCTCAAGAATTTGCTCTAGTTGAGAAGAACCATACCTCCTAGACATCGCATTAGTTGGGAAGAATCTTTTGTTTTCCTTAAGTTCAGGGGCCCCGCCTGGAAAATACGGCCGGTTTTAGTTTCCTTAAGTCGTTAATCTTTAGTTTTCCTTAAGTTCAGGGGTCCCGCCTGGAAAATAGGGGCATTTTTTAATTTTCCTGAAGATGTTAGTTTTAGTTTTCCTTACGTTCAGGAGTCCCGCCTGGAGAATAGGGTCAGTTTTAGTTTCCTCTAGTTGTTAGTCTTTAGTTTTCTTAAGTTCAGGGATCCCGCCTGGAGAATATGGTCAATTATTAGTTTCCTTAAGTTTTAATCTCTAGTTTTTATTGAGTTTGGGTCCCGCATGGAGAATAGGGCCAGTTTTAGTTTAGTTAGACTCAGTTTATAGTTTAATCAGAACGAAGCATGATAGTGGCAGAAGAGGATACCTTCAGCAATAATGCCACGAGCTAACCAACAAGTTTTCAAACTAACAAGATTTCATTTGTTTGAAACATGGGCAAGAAAATTTGTTCTATCTGTTGGGATCCTCCATAAGGGAAGTATGGTTTAGGGTCAAGGAATTTTGTTCTTTCTGCAGGGATCTTCCAGGAAGAGAGCATAGCTCATGTAAGTTCATTTTCAGTTTTTAGGACCCTCCTGGATATTTGGATTTAGTTTTCAAGTTTTCAGGACCCTCCTGGATAATGGGATTAGTTTTAAGTTCCCAGGACCATCTTGGATAAAGGGATTTGGTTTAAGTTTTCAGGACCCTCCTGGAAAATGGGATTCAACTAACACTCACAAATGTTCTTGGTATAAACCGGGGCAGAAAATTTTCTTAGTTTTGTCTGTTTTATTGTGATTGCAGGCACCCACCTGGAGAACAAGGTGAATTCTCAATTTTCAAGTTCAGAGGCATCAGGAGCCCGCCTAGAGAACAGGGTGAATTCTCAATTTTCAAGTTCAGAGGCATCAGGAGCCCGCCTGAAGAACAGGGTCAACTTTCAAGTTTCAAGTTCAAGAGGAATTAGGAGCCCGCCTGAAGAACAGGGTCAACTTTCAATTTTCAAGTTCAAGAGGCACCAGGAGCCCACCTGAAGAACAGGGTCAGTGTTCAGTTTTCAATTTCAAGTTCAAGAGGCATCAGGAGCCCGCCTGAAGAACAGAGTCAACTTTCAATTTCAAGTTAGAGAGGCATCAGGAGAACCCCGCCTGAAAAATAGGGTCAACTTTCAGTTTCCAATTTCAAGAGGCATCAGGAGCCCACCTGAAGAACATGGTCAACTTTAAAGTTTCAAGTTCAAGAAGTATCAGGAGCCCGCCTGAAGAATAGGGTCAGTGTTCAGTTTTCAATTTGGAGTTCAAGATGCATCAGGAGAATCCCGCCTGGAGAACAAAGTCAGTTTTCAATTTGGTTAAGTTGGTTAATCATTAGTTTTCCTCGAGTTCAGGGTCCCTCCTGGAGAATAGGGTCAATTTTTAGTTTAGTCAAGCTTAGTTTATAGATTTCCTCAAGCTTAGTCTTACCACTAGGAGACACACTTCCTAGTCTGGGTCTTTCAAGTTATATTTTTGTTTTAGGAGATGCATTTCCTAAATTGATATTCTACCCGTAGGAGATGCACTTCCTAGCTTTGGTCATTTAAATTCATCCCTAGGAGACGCACGTCCTAGTCGGATTCATTGAAGTTTCACCTGTAGGAGACACACTTCCTAGTAGGGGTCTTTCAGATTATACTTTTTAGGAGACACACTTCCTAGCTTTGGCCATTTAAATTCATCCCTAGGAGACGCACGTCCTAGTTTGGAGTCATTGAAATTTCACCCATAGAAGACACACTTCCTAGTCCATATTTTCAGATTATATTTTTGTTTTAGGAGACGCACTTTATAATTTTGAGATTTTACCCCTAAGAGATGCACTTCCTAGTATGGGTCATTTAAGTTCATTCCTAGGAGACGCACTTCCTAGTTTGAGTCATTGAAGTTTTACCCCTAGGAGACACACTTCCTAGTATGGGTATTTCAGGTTATATTTTTATGTTAGGAGATGCACTTCCTAATTTTGGGTCATTTATGTTCATTCCTAGGAGACACACTTCCTAGTTTGAGTCATTGAAGTTTCACCCCAAGGAGACGCACTTCGTAGTCCGGGTCTTTCGTAAAATACTTTTAGGAGACGTACTTCCTAAATTGAAATATCGCCCCTAGGAGACGCACTTCCTAGTCCGGGTCTTTCAGGTTATATTTTTATTTTTGGAGACGCACTTCCTTAATTAAGATCTTACCCCTAGGAGACGCTGATCGGTGCCCACCTATACCACTAGATAGTAGCAAGGCAGGGGTCAGTGCAGCCTTTACCCGAAGGGTCGGGATCGATTTCCATAGGGAGCTATATATGTGGGAGTTGAGATCCTACGTGATCCAATGGTGCATTATGTTCTCCGTTGCACTTATCATCAAAGGGTTTTGTAATTCCACTATGGGTTTAAACTAATTGAGATTGCAAATTAACTAACTATTATATTTTTGGATGTTTTCTCAATAGATAAAAGAGACTAGGGCTATGAATTTCTCCTAGGTGAATAATTAAGGGGATATAAAACCTAAGGCAAAGACGTTATGTTAGGGACTGTGATATAGCCAATGCACAGAATTACCCATTCTATACCTCTCGGTAGCTCGAGTGGCTTTGCCCTAATTGCCTCTCTCGAGACCAATTGGGTGTCAAAATTGTGCAAGCAATTTAGGCTCAAGTAGGGTATTACTATCTCTAGGTTTAACCCATTAATTGAGACTATCAATCTCTTGGTTACATCCCAATTCCCTGTTGGACTGATTTTCGTAGACTCAAGTTCTCTTTCTCAAGAAGAACCCAAGTCAAATAGGCACCAATTAGTGTTTGCAACCACTAATTTAACATGGAAAACACAAATTAACCCAAATATCAATTACCCATAAACATCTAAACCTTAAATCAAAAGACCCATCAAATACCCACACTAGGGTTGAGCCACAACCCTAGCTAATGGGTCTAGCTACTCATGATAATGAGACAAATCAAAGAAGTAGATGAAGAATAACCCATAGAATTTAATTACAAACTAATATTTGAAGATTCAATGATAAAACACTTCTAAAATTACTCAAAATGTCTTAACAAAGTCGTTCACGAGCTCCTGTTAAAGTTAGATTACAAAAGCTCACCTAAAATTGAGAAAGAAAGTATTTATACTAGGCCAAATTTTATGGACAAAAATACCCCTGCGAGTGTACCCCGTACCGCACAAAATAGAGTGCAGTCACGGTAAGGCTTCCTTGGCTTCAAAACCCATTTTCTGAACTTGGCCACCGCGGGCCGCATAAAATGCACCGCGGTTGCGATGGCTTCTGTTGCGGCTGCACAAAAAGGATTGCGGACCGTACTAGTCTTAAGCCTTCACATTCCCAGCTCTCTGAATCTGATCATTGCGGTCCGCACAAAAAGGAGTGCGGCCGTGGTGAGGTCATTGTGGTACGCATAAAATAGCTTTGCGGCCATAATGTTTCAGCTTCCTAAATTTTGCCTCTGAATCTCCTCACTGCGGAACACACTAAATGGATTGCATACCGCACTAGATTTGTTGCACTATGCTTGGACTTGTTCTTGGTACTTGTGCATGTTTCACTCCTTTTTGAGCTGGTTTTGACTAATTGTCATCTTTTTGACCAAACCCTGCAATCAAGTACAACATATAAGCCTTTGGGACTAATTTTATATACAATTTAAACCAAAACTTAAGCAAGAAGGAGTATAAAATGAAGTATAATCCTTAGTTGTCAACTCCCCCAAACTTAAGCTTTTTCTTGTCCTCAAGCAAACAAAATAAGCCTCACCTCTTAAGAGTAACTCTAAGAAAATTCTGCTGTCCTAAGGTGACCTCTTCTAGCATCAATTGGGACTAACAATCGCCCTCAATTCAAATGAATCATTAACAACATTCGACCTTTAAATACCATGGATTTAGTGCGACACAAGAGCATCAAGAGTTGACTCAACCCATCAAGGAAACTCTTTCTACTACTTTGGTCATTGTGGAACCCAAACTCATACTCCTCAACTCTCCCTAAGCAACCTCACTTTTTAGATTGTAGCACTCAGAACGAGGACAATGGAAGCACACTCATCTCTCTGAAGGAAAGGTCTCAAGTCCGGCTCTAAGTACCATAAGCTTGCCCCTTATGTGAGTCGCCACTAATGTAAGCTTTATTCAACTCAAGATCATATAGGACTTTTGTGGAGAGATAGTGAAGTCTTTTGGTTCAAGGAAGGAACTATTTGGTCTAGGTCGGTTCCATCTTCCCTTAAGCACTTTATTTGTTTCACTTTTGCGCACATTCTCTTGACTTTTTGATTTTTTTTCATTGCCTTTCCTTTTCTTAATTTTGTACCTTTTTTTCACTTTGTTGCATTCCTCGTCTATCCCCCAAACTTATGCTTTTCCCTTGCGCTAAGGAAAAATAGGGTGCCAAGAGAGGGTAAGAACGGGTAAAGGCTTGTATCGTGGTTTTTTGAAAGAAAAAGGTCAAAGGCTCAAAAATGTTGACTAGGGATATTGTCATTGGTAGGATATGGAAATATTCAAGTCATTATTCAGATCAAGGAGAGACTATAATCACATCTCAAGTCAAACTACACTTAGGATTTTGCCTAGACAAACATTCAGGGCAAGTTCTAGACTAATGGCACGGGACTTGGACTTCCAATTCAAATTCTCACCACACAAGCTATAGGATTGCTAAAGAAATAGAGTCGGGGGCCCACAACGACCTTAGCTAAGCTTTGAGTACCACAATGGTCCCGAAAAACCATTTGATGATTATCGGCCAACACAAGAGTCTCAAGGTCACAACTTTCACCATTCTATACACATCAACTTGCTTTTGACCATAAGATCGAAGGCAAATGTGTTAGGCCCAAGTGAAGCTTTGCCTAAGGCACCGTTACTTACTAGATACTATTTACACAAAAAGCAACAAAGAAAAAAAGACTCGAACCCTTAAGAAGGTTGTCATGTCATCCATCATCGGGAAGAGCCACCCGGTTCACACAACTTCTACATTTGGAATGAACCGTGGCATTAAGAAAACCAAAGACTTATTGCACGCAGAAATTCAAAACAAGAAGATATGAAAGTAAAATAAGAAGCTATGAAAGGAAAAATGCGGAAAGTAAGATAAATATATACAAGAGGGGATTTAGTCGAATATACATAGGAGGGAATGAATATATACATAAGAAGGTAACTTTATATACAGACCAAAGTTGCAAAATACTAAAAGTAAACTAGAATGGTAAAATTATATACATACCAAAAGTAAAAAGAAAGCATCATAAAAGGAAAAAGTGTCATATATACAGTCATCCAAATAGGGCTACCCCCTCAAATAAAAGCTAGCATTGTCCTCAATGCTAACTAATCAAAAATAGCACAAAACAAAAAGAAGAGAGTAAGAAGAAACTCCCTATTGACCCTCCGTCTGCATAGGCTCCTGGTGCTGGGTCCCTGGGTCTTCGGACTGCTCGGGAGCTTGTGACTGGCTCCTTGTAACTTGTGTCTCATCTAGGACTTGGGACTGTACCGGAATCTGGGGCTGCTACTGTACTGGCATCAGGGGCTGGGCAGAGGAATCTCCCTGCGGGTCTGCCAACTCTATGACAGCATCAACAACTCGGGTAATCACCCTCCTCCTCTTTGGTGGCCTATCTATCTCCTGCTCCGGCTCAGGCTGGGCTGATGGGGTTGGGTCATGCAATAGCAGGTCCAATGGTAAGTTATCTGCCTCCATCTTTTCTACCTCCACCCTCAACTTCTTCACCGACTCCTTGGAAGCACGAGTCTTTCTCATTTTCTTTGTCTCTTTGGCAAGCTCCTTCAATGCCTTTCCATGAGAATCAACCGAAGCAATGATCAACAACTGGTTCTCTAGGAGCTTCTTCTAGTTGTCTAGAAGCTCCTTGAGAGTTTCCTCCAGTGACTGTGGGACCTGTGGCTGAGGAGGTGCAAATTGGGCTGCCACCGATGTAGAAAGTACAGACAACTTAGAAGTAGCTGCCTGCATCCAGCTGTTGATACTGGCGAGGGTATGGCTCAATCGCTGAGCAGCTAAGGGATATGCTGCAGATGAGGGAATAGCTGGGCTGTAGAAGTGGAGGGTCCTGGAGCAATGTCTGGGGTGGCTGAGATAGGCTGAGTAGGAGCCACTACTACCACTGGCTCTTCAGACTGGCCAGTAGAAACATTGGATTTGCCCTTGAAGTTCTTGCCTTTAGGGTTGTCATCACCCTGTAGGCTATACCAGAAGAAGGGAGCTTTTGGCTGTATCTTCACATCAAATTTCTTTTTCTCTACCCCTTGATCCTTGAAGTACATGGTCAGGAAATTTGGAAAGGGGTAGGATCTATCACCTTCGTTCACCACCTGTGGAATCACCCTGGACATCACATTCCCGATGTTGAACGGGTAGCCCGCCATGATCGATGCCACCAATACAACTCGGGAGATAGGGAGAGAGTTTTCGTGAGTGGTGGGATCTAGTCTACTGCAAACAAATGTCTCCCACCCTTTTTTCTTCGAAGTTTAGGGTTCTCCTCAGAATTTTGACTCCTGTTGTTAGCCATTCTGGTGTGGTACCTGGGGTTGCCAAGTGCTCTTCTAACCATGTACGGGCATCCTCCCCAAACTCTAACTTCTCTAAGTACAATGTCTCATCCTCCTCCGGTAAGTCAAGCTAATCATTGATTGTCTTTCCATCAAACATCACTGTCATATTTCGCACCTTAGTCACTTTAATGTCCTTTTTATGTGGGCCACATTTGTGTAGAACTCTTTGACTAAGTGCTCATTGGCCTCCACCACTTGGCATGAGAAATAGTACCAACCTTTTCTCTCTTTGAAGTGCTTCAGTACAATGGGGTTGTGAGGAAACAGAACCTTTGTGATGAATTTTTGCTCCAGTATCAACTTCCTCTCGGGCCACCATTCTCAGAACTTGTGAAAGGCTGGTTCACTCACAAACCTGTCTTTCCATGCTTCCGGTTTTCTTGTTCTCTCTACTCCTCCTACTTGGGGCTCACCCTCTCCTTCTTGTTTTGTGGAATGCTCACCAAATAGTAAAGTTGTCGGTAAGGTAGAATATTCATTGTCACTGGCCGCAACTGAGCCCTCACACGACTCAAAAGACCTCTGTGCTAATGCTTGGGCACGAGGGGATCTTAGAGGTGTATTTGTCAATCTGAACCTCTCCGGAAAGTCAGGGACATACTGAGGCACGGAATCTGAGTCAGATGCCTCCCGTGAGGGTGCATACTTACTTCCCGAATGAGAAGAATCTCTATCCAAAGCTTTAATTGTCTTTCTGGTCTCTTTGATACTTTTCCGGACTTGGGGAGTCAATTTTATCATCCCCTTTCCTCTACCCCGGGAGGACTCCCCTTTGCCGGGTTGTTTTCTACCACCGCCTCTTAATTGAACCATTGTCTTCAAGTGGAATTCAGATTAAATTTGTTAGTATCACAACAATATATGCATCAGTGAGAGTTAATTGCAGACAGTAGAAGGCCAAGTTGCAGAATAGCAGACCGCAAACCGCAGAAAATGAAGTGCGGCCGCAAAGAAGGTATCGCGGACCGCACAAAATGCATCACGGTCCGCACTGAGGTGGGGTTCGACTACCCACTCTCTGAAAAAAGGCTATCGCGGATCGCACAAAATGGTGTTTCGTTCCGCATTAAGGCATTGCAGACCGCACAAATTGCATCGCGGTCCGCACTGAGGTGGGGTTTACACTACCCACTTCTCTGAAGAAGTCCATCGCGGACCGCACAAAATGGTGCTGCGGTCCGCATTAAGGCACCGCGGACCGCACAATATCCATCGCGGGCACAATCCTGATCTTGTAAACTCTATGAAGTCAACCCATCATGGTCCGCGCAAATGGCATTGCGGACCGCGGTGAGCAATGAATAGTAATACTAACCTAGGGTTTCAAAATTTTGTCCCAAATTGAGCCTAAAATCACATATTATTGATCTCCTAGGTGTTTAATCAGTTTTTTAAACTAATTAGTCCTAATTTAACTATTATTAAGCAAAACCTAGCATTGATTGAAAGCAAAAGGGAAGAAAAAGAAGAAAAACAACTATTTAAAAAGAAAATAACAAAGTTAAACAAATAAGAAAACAAAATTAAAATTACCAGATGTGAGATGCAATGTAGATGAATGAGATGTAGCAGACGAAGTCAAGAAGTAGGAGTGATGAACAATGTTTTTGTCTATCAAGTGTGCAGAGAGCGAAAAGTTTGAAATGAAGGCCTGAGGCCCTATTTATAGAAAAGGGACCTGGGGCCCACGTCACTTACCCACCGCGGACCGCACAAAATGGTACCACGGTCCGCGGTACTTAACTTCAAGTGGTGCTGGGCAGATGTCCACTGCAGACCGCAAGAATTGCAATGTGGCCGCAGTGGTCCACCGCGGACTGCACAAATTGCATTGCGTCCGTGGTGGCAAACATCAGAGAACCCCTTTTTACTGTCAAATCACTTTGCAGACCACGTTGAAATTTTTCCCCCGCACTGATGTCATTGCGGCCGCACAAAATGTAATGCGGCCGCAGGGCAAACTTCAGAGAGCTAATTTTTTCCAACTTAGTCCTGCAGTGCATCAGAACAATCCTACAACATCCCACAACCAGTTAGTCCAAAAATAAATCATATACTACAAAGAAAATCAAAGAAAGACAAAAAGAAAAACACATGGGTTGCCTCCCAAGAAGCGCCTGATTTAACGTCGCGACACGACGCATGTTACCCTCCATTTACTTTAGATGGAGCAGTGCCACCACGTGGATGTCATCAATCTTGCCCAAGTAGTGCTTGACCCTGTGCCCATTAACTTTGAAAATCTCCCCACATTTGTTCTTTAAATCAAGTGCACCAAACGGAGTCACAAACACCACTTCAAAAGGTCCACTCCATTTCGACTTAAGCTTTCCCGGAAATAGATGTAACTGAGAGTTGAACAAGAGAACCAGATCACCACTTTGAACTCATTTCCACGAGCATATTTATCATGAAGGTACTTCATTTTGTCCTTGTACAAGGACAAACTGGAGTAGGCATGGAATCTGAATTCATCAAGTTCATTAAGGTGCTCCACACGTAGATTGGCTGCCACATCCCATTAAAGATTCAGCTTCCTCAAAGACCACATGGCCTTGTGCTCTAATTCAACAGGTAGATGGAAAGCTTTTCCAAACACCAACCAGTACGGAGACATACCAATCGGGGTCTTGTAAGAAGTCCTATAAGCCCATAGAGCGTCATCCAACTTCTTTGACCAATCGGTCCTATTTGCATTGACCGTCTTTGACAATATATTCTTGATTTCTCTGTTTGAGACTTCAACTTGGACACTCGCTTGAGGATGATAAGGAGTGGAAACTTTGTGACTGACACCATACTTTGCAAGCAAAGTGTCCAACGCTCTATTACAAAAATACGCCCCCATCACTGATGATTGCACGAGGAGTGCCAAACCTTGTAAAAATGCTCTTTTTGAGAAATGCACCAACACTCCGGGCCTCATTGTTGGGTAGAGCCACGACTTCAACCCATTTTGAAAGATAGTCAACTGTTACGAGAATGTATGTGCTCCCACATGAGCTAACAAAGAGGCCCATAAATCGATGCCCCATACATAAAAAATATCCACTTCGAGAATGGTATTGAGAGGCATCTCATCTTTCTTCGAAATTCCCCCTGCTCTCTGACATTCGTCACATCTCTTGACTAAGTCACTAGCATCCTTGTACAAAGTGGGCCAAAAGAAACCAAAACTTAAGACTTTTTAAGCGGTCCTTGCCCCACCATGATGGCCACCATAAGGAGAGGAGTGGCATGACTCAAGAATTGACCCTTGCTCTTCCTCAGGCACACAACGCCGGATGACACCATCAGTGCATATCTTGAATAAATACGGTTCATCCTAATAATAATCCATGCTATACCGTCTAAGCGTCTTCCTTTGGTTAGAAGAGATCTCAAACAGGACAACACTAGTGAGAATGTAGTTGGCGATGTCCGCGAACCATGGCATTTCTTGCATAGAGACAGAGAGAAGTAGTTCATCCGGGAAACTATCATCAATCTCAAGCCCATCACTAGGTTGCCCTTGCTCCTCGAAACGAGAGAGATGTTCGGCAACTTGATTCTCACTCCCCTTTCTATCAATGATCTCCAAATCAAACTCTTGAAGCAATAACACCCACCGCATAAGTCTAGCCTTGGAATCCTTTTTCGTCATGAGATACTGGAGCGCCACATGTTCAGTGTGGACTATGACCTTGGCACCCATAAGATAAGGACGGAATTTCTTCATTTCAAAGACTATAGCCAACAACTCCTTCTCAGTGACAGTGTAGTTCATTTGGGCGGAATTCATTGTCTTGCTTGCATAGTAAATGGGGTGAAAGATTTTGTTCACCCTTTGGCCCAAAGCCACCCCAACTGCCACATCACTAGAGTCACACATTAGCTCAAAAGGAGAGCTCCAATCCGGCACGGTGATAATTGGCGTAGTGGTTAGCTTATGCTTCAACAACTCAAATGCACTCATGCAATTCTCATCAAAGTGGAACTTTGCATCTTTCTCTAACAACTTGCGAAGAGGATTTGCAACCTTCGAGAAGTACTTAATGAAATGCCGGTAGAACCCGGCATGCCCAAGAAAACTGCAGACTCCTTTCACTAAGATCGGAGGAGGCAATTTGGAAATGACCTCGATTTTAGCTTTGTCAACTTTAATTCCATGTCTTGAGATTTTGTGGCCCAGAACTATCGCTTCTTCAACCATAAAGTGGCATTTTTCCCAGTTGAGCACTAGGTTAGTTTCTTCACAACGGGCAAGGACTTTGTCAAGATTGCTCAAACACTCGTCAAAGGAGTCCCCAACCACGCTGAAATCATCCATGAATACCTCTAGAACGTCTTCAACCATGTCAGTAAAAATTGCCATCATGCACCGTTGAAATATAGCGGGTGCATTGCACAATCCAAAAGACATCCTGGAGAAAGAAAATGTCCCATAAGGGCAAGTAAAGGTTGTCTTTTCTTGGTCTTCCGGAGCAATCAAGATTTTGTTATAGCCTGAATACCCGTCCAAGAAGAAATAGAAAGCTCTACCCGCAAGGCTGTCAAGCATTTGATCCAAGAAAGTCAAAGGGAAGTGGTCCTTGCGAGTCACCTTGTTCAACTTTTGGTAATCCATGCATACCCGCCAACCTGTGACTGTCCTCGTTGGAATGAGTTCATTCTTGTCATTTTGTACCACGGTCATGCCACCCTTTTTTGGAACACATTGGACCAGAGAAGTCCAAGCACTATCCGAGATTGGGTAGACGACCCTTGCATCAAGCTACTTGATTATTTCTTTTTTCACAACTTCTTGCAATGCCTCATTTAGCCTCCATTGATGTTCTACAGAGGGCTTTGCTCCATCCTTGAGAATGATTTTGTTCATACAAAATGCGGGGCTTATTCCCCGAATATCTAAAAGTGTCCATCCTATGGCCTTCTTCCTCCTTTGTAACACTTTGAGAGTAGAGTCTACCTGCAATCTGGTTAGGCAAGATGAAAGTATCACAGGTAAAGTACGAGAAGGACCAAGAAATTCATACCTGAGGTGTGGTGGAAGTGGCTTCAACTCCAATGTAGGTGGTTCTTCAATTGAAGGCTTTGTCGGAGGAGTTTGCCGATTCTCCAAATCCAAGAATAACTTTCGAGGACCATATGAGTAAGAACCCATGCCTTGCAGAGCATTGGTACTCTCGATCAAGCCATCCACCATAATATCATCATGGTTCAATAAAGCTGCCTCCACGGGATCTTCGACATTTATCATTGAGCTAGTTTCATCAATAATGACCTCGGTGACAAGGTCCATGAAAGAACATACTTCCGTGCAATTTGGTTGCTTCATTGACTTGCAAACGTGGAACACGACCTTTTCATCGCCCACCCAGAAGGTGAGCTCACCGGACTCCAAGTCAACTAAGGCCTTCCCCAACGCAAGGAAGGGTCTTCTCAAGATGATAAGGACTTCATAGTCCACCTCACAATCCAAGATAACAAAATCTGCGGGAAAAATGAACTTGTCAACCCGCACCAACACATCATCAATGATTCCTAGAGGCCGCTTCATAGATCTATCCGCCATTTGAAGACGCATGGAAGTATCCCTAGGTTGACCTATCCCCAAAGTTTTGAAAACTGAATATGGCATCAAATTTGTGCTAGCTCCGAGGTCGCACAATGCCTTAGCAAAATCTACACTTCCAATTGTACAAGGAATGGTAAATGCACTAGGGTCTTCAAGCTTGGGTGTCATTGAGTGCACTATGACACTCACTTGGTGAGTCATCTTTATGGTTTCGCACTCCATTGAACTTTTCTTTGTGACCAAGTCCTTCATGAACTTGGCATACCCGAGCATTTTCTCTAAAGCTTCAACCAAAGGAACATTTATGGAAATACCCTTCATCATGTCGATGGATTTCTTAAATTGATTCTCTTGCTTTTGCTTCGCCAACCTTTGAGGGTATGGAGGAGGAGGCCTAAGCAATGGTTCCTTAGCTTTTGGGACCACCGGTTCCGGCATGTCAATCACGTGTTCCCTAGACGGGTTCACGTCCCTTTGCAATTCCTCTCCTTGGCCATGAATATCAATCCTTACCTCACTAGTTGTCGTCTCTTCCACCACTTGCTCAACCTCAATCAGAACCTCATCATTTGGAAATTCATCATCATCACCAACAATTCTCTTTTGTTTAGAAGAACTAGCCTCACCGCCTCGTCCACTTCTTGTGGTCACCGCCATGGCGTGACCGGTATTGTTGTTGTTCCCACCCTTGGGGTTCACCACCGTATCACTTGGTAGTGCTCCCTTCGGGAGTGTGTTCAAGGCTTGGGAG
Organism: Nicotiana undulata; assembly: GCA_005239495.1. NCBI lineage: Eukaryota > Viridiplantae > Streptophyta > Magnoliopsida > Solanales > Solanaceae > Nicotiana > Nicotiana undulata. The sequence goes on from ML271089.1 coordinate 20,756, forward strand.
ATTTGTCCCATTTTCACTTCAAGATTTCGAATGGAGGTTTTATGGGAGTCATGTTGAGCATCCGAATCCGCATTGCGATCCATCATTTGTTTGAACATTTGCTCAATTCTACCCATGTCATTACTTGAGGAGCCTTGGCCTTGCAATTGATAGGGGGTGGATTGTTGAGTTATTGGTACATTGGGGGCCTTTGAAAGCCCGACCCCCGGTTACCATTACCACCCCAATTGTTTTTGTTATTTCTCCCACTCCAATTGTTGTTATTATTGCCTCCCCAAGGTTGTTTGTTTTTCCCCCAATTTCTAGAATTGTTGTTCCCCTAATTGCTTGAGTTGTTGTTATTGTTCCAATTACGTTGCCTTTGATTGTTCCAATTTTGGTTGTTGCCTTGATTGTTCCCTTGTCCTTGATAATTGTTGGCATACATGACATCCTCATCTTGATCATCATAAGAATCCTCTTGACTATACCCACTCGATCCTTGGTCACCTTGAACATTGTTGTTTTGCATTTGATTTCCACGAGGTCTTCTCTTGTGCACCAAAACATTTACCCCCTCCATAACAGTCACTTGCTTCGACCCTTGTAATTGTTGAAGCTGTGACTTAGCAAGTTGATTCATGGTGGTGGTAAGCTCGGCAATTGCTTGCCCATGTTCTTGAAGTTCTTTGTGAAGGCCATTAACACTTGGATCACCCTGAGGCACATTTGCTCTACTTTGCCATGCTGACGAAATGTCAGCCATTTCATCTAAGACCTCACATGCCTCATTGTATGGTAGCTTCATGAAGTTTTCCCCAGCCAATTGATTGACCACACATTCATTGGTGGTATTTATGCCTCGGTAGAAGGTCTGCTATAACATGGCTTCAGTCATGTCATTGTCTGGACACTCCTTTACCATGGTCCGGTAGCGCTCCCAAATCTCATGAAAAGGCTCATTTGGCTCTTGTTTGAAAACCAATATTTCATCTCTAAGCGCTGACATGTGACTACGAGAGAAGAATTTTGCAATGAACTTGTCTGCTAGCTCATCCCATGTGGATATGGAGTAGTTGGGAAGTCGCTCCAGCCAATCAAGTGCCTTCCCTCGAAGAGAGAAAGTAAATAACCGAAGCCGCAAGGCATCTTCTGAGACATTCGTCTGCTTACTTCCCCAGCATGTATCCACGAAGCCCTTCAAATGCTTGTAAGAATTTTGGTGGGCGGCTCCAGTGAAATAGCCCTGCTGCTCCAAGAGTGTCAGCATCATATTTGTGATTTGGAAGTTCCCCGCCCGGATCCTAGGCGGGACAATAGCACTCGCGTACCCCTCGTTTGGAAGTACCCGAGGGGAAAATCTCGGAGGTGGAGGCGGGGGAGGGTCTGGAATATCCTCATTAACATTGGCCTGTCGGCCCCGTCTTGGAGGTGGTACTTGATTTAGTTCATCTTCTCCATTGCCAAACACCTCCGCCCCCGGAATAATATTACCCAAAGGATCCGCCATTAGTACCTGAATTGATTCAACACACACATAACAAAAGAAGGAAGGGAAAACACACTACACCACTATTCACGTAGATAATCAACACCGTAAAAGCTCCCCGGTAACGGCGCCAAAAAGTGATCGGTGCCCACCTATACCACTAGATAGTAGCAAGGCAGGGGCCAATGCAGCTTTTACCCGAAGGGTCGGGATCGATTTCCAAAGGGTGCTATATATGTGGGAGTTGAGTTCCTAAGTGATCTAGTGGTGCGTTATGTTCTCAGTTGCACTTCTCATCAAAGGGTTTTGTAATTCCATTATGGTTTTAAACTAACTGAGATTGCAAATTAACTAACTATTATATTTTTGGATGTTTCCTCAATAGATAAAAGGGACTAGGGCTATGACTTTCTCCTAGGTGAATACTTAACGGGATATAAAACCTAATGCAAAGACGTTATGTTAGGGATTGTGATATAGCCAATGCACAGTATTACCCATTCTATACCACTCGGTAGCTCGAGTGTCTTTGCCCTAATTTCCTCTCTCGAGACCAATTGGGTGTCAAAATTGTGCAAGCAATTTAGGCTCAAGTAGGGTATTACTATATCTAGGTTTAACCCGTTAATTGAGACTATCAATCTCTTGGTTACATCCCAATTCCCTGTTGGACTGATTTTCGTAGACTCATGTTCTCTTTCTCAAAAAGAACCCAAGTCAAATAGGCACCAATTAGTGTTTGCAACCACTAATTTAACATGGAAAACACAAATCAGTCCAAATATCAACTACCCATAAACATTTAAACCTCAAATCAAAAGACCCATCAAATACCCACACTAGGGTTGAGCCACAACCCTAGCTAATGGGTCTAGCTACTCATGATAATGAGAGAAATCAAAGAAGTAGATGAAGAATAACCCATAAAATTTAATTACAAACTAATATTTGAATATTCAATGATAAAACACTTCTAAAATTACTCAAAATGGCTTAACAAAGTCGTTCACGAGCTCCTGTTAAAGTTAGATTACAAAAGCTCACCTAAAAATGGGAAAAGAAAGTATTTATACTAGGCCGAATTTTCTGGAGAAAAATACCCCTGCGGGTGTACTGCGGACCGCACAAAATAGAGTGAGGTCGCGGTAAGGCTTCCTTGGCTTCAAAACCCATTCTCTGAACTTGGCCGTCGCAGGCCACACAAAAAGGATTGCGGACCGTACTAGTCTTAAGCCTTCACATTCCCAGCTCTCTGAATCTGATCATTGTGGTCTACACAAAAAAGAGTGCGACCGCGGTGAGGTCATTGTGGTCCGCATAAAATAGCTTTGCGGCCGCAATGTTTGAGCTTCCTAAATTTTTCCTCTCTGAATCTCCTCACTGCGGACCGCACTAAATGGATTGCGGACCGCACTGGATTTTGCACTATGCTTGGACTTATTCTTGGTACTTGTGCATGTTTCACTTCTTTTTGAGCTGGGTTGACTAATTGTCATCTTTTTGACCAAACCCTGCAATCAAGTACAACATGTAAGCCTTTGGGACTAATTTGTATACAATTTAAACCAAAACATAAGCAAGAAGGAGCATAAAATGAAGTATAATCCTTAGTTATCAGACGCACTTCCTAGTTTTGGGTCATTTAAGTTCATTCCTAGGAGACGCACTTCGTAGTTTGAGTCATTGAAGTTTCACCCCTAGGAGACACACTTCCTAGTTTGAGTCATTGAAGTTTCACCCCTAGGAGACGCACTTCGTAGTCTGTGTCTTTCATTATAATATACTTTTTGGAGATGCACTTCCTAAATTGAAATATCGCCCCTAGGAGACGCACTTCCTAGTCTGGGTCTTTCAGGTTATAGTTTTATTTTAGGAGACGCACTTCCTAAATTGAGATTTTACCCCTAGGAGACGCACTTCCTAAATTGAGATTTTACCCCTAGGAGACGCACTTCCTAGTTTTGGGTCATTTAAGTTCATTCCTAGGAGATACACTTCCTAGTTTGAGACATTGAAGTTCACCCCTAGGAGACGCACTTCCTAGATTGGGTCTTTCAAGTTATATTCTGTTTAGGAGACGCACTTCCTAAATTGAGATTTTGCCCCTAGGAGACGCAGTTCATAATTTGAATCGTTGAAGTTTCACCCCTAGGAGACGCACTTCCTAGTCTGGGTCTTTCAAGTTATATTTTTGTTTAGGAGATGCACTTCCTAAATTGATATTTTACCCCTAGGAGATGCACTTCCTAGTTTGAGAAGTTGAGATTTTACCCCTAGGAGACGCACTTCCTAGTCTGGGTCTTTCAAGTTATATTTTTGTTTAGGAGATGCACTTCCTAAATTGATATTTTACCCCTAGGAGATGCACTTCCTAGTTTGAGAAGTTGAGATTTTACCCCTAGGAGACGCATTTCCTAGTTTTGGGTCATTTATTTTCATTTCTAGGAGACGCACTTCCTAATTTGAGTCATTGAAGTTTCACCCCTAGGAGACGCACTTCCTAGTCTGGGTATTTCAGGTTATACTCTTTAGGAGACGCACATCCTAAAGTGAGATTTTACCCCTAGGAGACGCACTTCCTAGTTCTGGTTCATTCAAGTTTTACCCCCAGGAGACGCACTTCCTAGTTTGGTTCATTCAAGTTTCACCTCTAGGAGACACACTTCCTAGTTTGAGTCGTTTGAGTTCATACCTAGGAGACACACATCCTAGTCGAGTCTTTAGTTTACTCCCATCATCGCATCAGTAGCATAAATGGTTTACAGTTTTGATAACAACTCACAAATCTCCTGAGTGCAAACTGGGGAAGAAAATTTTGTTTGTTGTTTTGATTGCAGGCACCCACCTGAAGAAAGAGGAAAGTCATTTCATAATTCAATTCATGTTAGAAGTAGCAGAAGCTCGTGGCAAGAATGCGAGTCGACAATAGATGACTAACAGAAGTAGTCTCAATCCAGAATAAAAGAAGAAAAGAAAAAAATCATCCAAAATGCAGAAGTGGAGAGAAGATATGGATTGCTCAAGACATGACTGAGTCACGAGCTTTGCATATCCCGTCATGATCCAAAGAGCTGAGGAAGAATGAACTAGCACCGGCAGCTAGCACGTGTCAAGGTTCAAATCTAAAGTCTGCATGAAGACCATTCAAGAATCAAGATCAAGCTTCAAAAGACTTATAGATAGAAATCTTGTAACTCATAGCTGGAATTCTTAGTTAGTATTTTTGATTTTTGATTTTTGATTTTTATGTAATAACAGGACCGCAGACCGGAACCTCGACGGACCGGCACCTCACTCGACTCTCCACCTCGGTATACTCCATCACTGTTACTACTTTTGAACTACACGTGGCCTGATTCCTTTATAGCCAATGATATGTAGGAAACTCAAGTATCAGGGCTCGGTCACATTCTCCTTTCTTTTAGTTTTTGGTCTCTCTAAATAATGGTCGGGTCAAAAAACCTGTCTCGTCGTTCTTTGTCTGAAAACTCTTCGTGTTTCCAGTCAAAGAGGGCAACTGTAGACATGTAAGTTTTGACCCTCCCCAAGATTTGATACATTTTAGCGTCTAAATATTTAGTTTAGGTCTAATATCGCTATTTTAACTTGTTTTGACTCTTTTAATTTATTTTATCACAAAAATGAAAAAAATACAAAAATACAAAAATAGTTTCATTTTTCTCTATTTAATTAATGTATTAGGTATTTTTAGAAAAATATTATTTTAACCCATTTTTATTTTTAGTATAATCTTTGAAAATATCAATATATATATAACTTCATGTCATAAGGTAATTTATTTTACTTAATTAGGAATGATTTCATAATTTTATAGTTATTCTTTTAGGAATTAATATTTTTAGTCTAGTAGAGTTAAAGGGCCACTTTTAAATCTAAATTTGGCCAAAATTTAGACCAATTCGAACCAAGCCCATGAATCCTAAGCCCACACTCCCTTAACCTAGAAAACCCCCTAATATCTAAAACCCTAGGGACTTTTTCTTCTTGCTCACCTCTTAAACATTTCACAAAAACCCTAACTGACCCTAATCCCCCTCCTACTAGAAGAGGCAACCTAGATCCCAGCCGTCAACCCTTCCACACCTTCACAGCAGAGCCGCACCAGCCCTAGCACCCTTCAGCAACTGCCCGCCGGCCTTACCCCCCCCCCTCCCTCGCCTGAGAACGGAAGCAATCAAGGCTCCTCTTTGCACCCCGTCGCCGCCGCTGGAGCTGGTGACCGGCCTGGAGGCGAACACCTTTCACTAAACATAAAATCTCCAGCCTCCACCCTCAACCTTTTTTCATCCCTACCACACGACCACCCTTCAGAGGCCAACCGTCATCCTCAACCAAGCAGTAGACGCACCACCCCTCCCTTGTCTAACTATCGCCGCCGGCAGCAGCACCCTCACAAAGGCTACTGCTCCTCCCTCTTCTATATTACTGTTGCGACAAAAAATATGTTTTGTTTCCGTTTGAGGTTCTTGCCGATTTTCTGGTTTGTTTGCTCGATTTTGCTTTCAAGTAAAAATTCCATTGTTATTTATCGTTTCAATGCTGTGTTTATACAAAATTTCTCTTAGTATTGAATACTGTTGGTTATAGAGAGCTTGGTTCGCATGTCTATTGTTTTGAATCTGTTATTCTTTTTTTTTTCTACATAATTTTCTTTGTTGTTAATTCTTATCGTTAAGTTTATTAGTCTTTGTTGTTGAGTGAGAATCTAAAAGGAAAATTTCAGAAAAGTTAAACTTGAAAAAATGAGGACAAGCGATGGTCACAATAATGCATTTCGTCTTAAGGTTTGGTACTGGGCACTTTTAATTTATCATCGTGATTGTGTACACGTTCGTGTTGATACCCAATTTTTCCTCAATATATCTTAAAATTGCATATATAGCTTCAAAATCATGTATCAATTGATATTTTTTCATAATTTTCCTATATCTTTATTAAATTATTCAGCATTTTATTTCCAATAAATTATTCTAAAATTGCATCGCAAATGATTTCAAAATTATTACTTGATTTAATTTATTATTTAGGGTCCTATTAAGGCCAAATTATTTCATAATTAGCCAAATCGGCACCTTTTTGGCTATAATTGCAATAACTTTGCAATTAAAGCCTACTCATATGATTTATACTATTTTTTATCCAGAAAATAGTTATTTGTATTTTTAAATACTAAGTAATCATTTTAATTTATTTTCTAAGCATGAATTTCATTTTTTACAATAATCAGCTATTTTATAAATTATTTTTAGTTAGTTTAATTGGGTATTTAAAAACTACCCACCTTTATTTTGATTTTAGCCTAAATTAATCTAAGTCCTAACCCAATAACATCTACCCAATACAACCCAAGCCCAAACTTCTACTTAACTAGGCCCAAGTCCTCTTAAATCCTGGCCGGTGATCATTTTGATCAACGGTTTAGATTACCCCCTTCCATAATTAAACCCTAACGACTACCCTTTCCCCACCTCATTTCCCCCTCATTCCTCAGCCGTTACATCTCTCATCTCTCTCAACTCTCTCTGCTAACCTAGATCCCACCGGCCGTTGCTGTGCCGGTGACCATGGTGGTCTCACCACCATCCCCAGCCTGTGGCCCTCTTCCTACACTGGGTTCATGCTGCCCTGAGTCTTCAAGAGAACCAGAGGCAGTTCACTTACCTCCCATGATCTCTCATGCCATTCTCCGGCCATCCATGGCCGTCCGAGTAAGATCTTACCATTTCCGGTTAAAACCAGTGATTTTTGAGTTGATTCTCTTTTTCTCTGGGTTATTTCTTTGAAACCCTAACTACTAAAGATTTGTAACAGATCTGGACATATTATGAGTTATTTTTTATGTTTTCGTTAAAAACTCTCCATTTTCCTAAAACGATTCTTCGTCTTCAAACTAGGGTTCTTCAACCCTTTTTTTTCAAAACAATTTTCCTTTCTAATTTTTAGCATGATCTTATGATTCTCGTCGTGTTTAAACATTATTTAAGATTTTTCTCTTTCGGTCTGATTTATTTTGCTAAAACCCTGAGTTTTTAGTTTTAATCCTAGATTCTAAGTGTGACTTTGATAACACGTTTGTTCAATCTGTATATGTGCCGGATTTTCATGAGCATCCTAAGTTTCTTGTGATTTACCCTGTTTTTTCCATTAGGGTTTCTGACTCTTCATTACTTCTGCCTAAATCATGTCTACTCTCTTGATTCATATTATGTTCTATATGAATTCCTTGATTTATGTGATTTTACCCTACGTTCGACTGTTAAAGGTTCTGATTTTTGCCTACTAAGTGTTATTACGCTTGGTCTCCTGAATCAGTACTATTCCTACTTTGAATCTTTGAATATTTGTGATTGATACTTCATTGATTTTGCATAATGTTCTCTATTGATCTTTTGAGTATTTTCTTAATTAAGGCATGCTGATTTTCATGTTTTTCTTTGTTTGTATCATATCGATCCTGCTAATGTTTTATATTTTCCCTGATTGATGCCGATTTCCTGTGGTTCGAACCTCACTTGAGGGTTCTCTTACTGATTTTCAGAATATAAAATATTTTTTGCCTTATTTTGTGGCATTATGCTATCAAATTGCTTCATAGACACTTTCCTTAATTAGAATAATCTGAATCTAGTCTCAATTACATGCTCTATACTTTTACTACTTTCTTATTGTGTTAAAATCAGCTTTTACATGATTTTTTTCCTTATTTTGCCACTCCGTATTACCGTTTGAGCAATGACTCCGTAATTAAGGGGAGTACTTACATTAATTTGATTCTAATTGATGCTTACTTCTATCGTTACTACTAAACTGTTATTTGGTTACTTTATTTTATGCCTATTTCAAAACTATATATACCATACTCTTTCATTAGCATAGCACGAACACACACTATTCAAAACTCTCTCTTACACACAAATACTCTCTTCTGCATCCCTTTGTGCATTAGATACCATGTTTTAGGATTTCATTCACACTCGCCTAATTACGCCTTGTTTAACTACTAGTGCATGAAAAGAGGCATAAAATAATCCTACTCTATCTTTAAAACAACTGACAATAATCCTGTATATTTGCGACACCGAGAACAACATGTTTAGGTAACACAATTTACAACAGTTTTCTTAACAATTCTGGTAACTATTATACGCTGTCCCACGCCCAGGCAAGCCTTAGGTGATTAAATTGTTGTAGTTGGAAATCTGTCTCTTGTGTATGTTGCCTAATGCTTAACAGGCTTAAAAATCAGTAGGCAAACTGATTAGGGCCCACTTCTGAGTTTATAAAATAAATCAGCATCTTTCTCATGCTCTGATACTCATCTAGACACCATTTCTTAGGATTCCCCTTAGCAATACATCCCTTATTTGTGTTTGAGTCGTGCTATTTACATGCATTATCTGTGGAGGTAAAGTTGAGCCTCTTATTTGCTCTTTCCTGCTCTTTATTTGCTGAAGTCCTATATGTTTTGCTTGTCGCCTTAGTATTTTCTCCTTCAAACCTAAGGGTCTGTCTAGAACTGCCTATAGGTAGAGGTCCTAAATTCCTCCAGGGACATTAAGAAGGGGCGGGTAACAACACGCATAGAGGTCGTTAAATAATACTCGCTTAATAACCGCTAAGGGGTGGGAAGGGTAGATATGGATATGATGACCGGTGCGCTAATGTCACGTGTAGCCCCTCTTCTGAGGAGTGATTTCCGGGCATTGTACTGATGTTATCCTATAGGATAAATAACCTAGGACCTTCCCTATCCTTTGTATATGTGATTATATTGTAACTCTTTTTAAAAAAAAACCTTCAAACTTTAATCTTTTTAAGTGCACTTCTAGACGTGTGCTTAGACTGCGAATCTTTTAAAAACTCCTTACTTGTTTAAACTTTAATTGCCTATCTGCTACTTGCTTAAATTCACAAAGTTGATTGGTCGGGGACCACATTTTTGGACTCTGAGGGGTGCCTAACACCTTTCCCTTGGAGTAATTTGAAGCCCTTACCCTATCTCTCGTTATTCAAATATATGTTTGTAAATGACCCCTTAGTAGGTGCCCTAACGCACCTTAATTCGTTAGGTGGCGACTCTTCGATTCCTTGCATACCCCTTTCCCAAAAAGGAAACGAGTTGTCCCGATAATGTCAAGAACCCTGACTAATCCGAAAGGAGGAGTT
>ML271089.1:30707-112344 GCA_005239495.1 Nicotiana undulata
GGGGGGGGGTGCGACAACATGGCGACTCTGCTGGGGATTTCTAGGCTTTTACCATTTCAAACTACTGTGTGAATTTGCACCTCCTCCCTCTCCCCTTATGTGCAATTAATTATTTATTTCTTTCAAGTATTTGACCTTTCTCAAAAGCAAACTGACATGTTTCTTTGTTTCCCTTTGTAACCACTTTTAAATTATGACTGTTGTATTTACCACTTTCACAACGTGCAAATACATGACTACATGCCTTTACTACTTATTTATTGCATAATCATGGTCAACATCATACTCCACTCGTGCCAATACAAATCCTATAGCAACTCTTGATGAGTGGTTGCGCCCTTCCTATTTTATATCACCCCTAAATTCGGAAAGGCTTATTTGCGGTAAAACTAGTCGATCAACAGTGCAGTTGACGGTTCCGTGCCTTCCCCCTTGAGTTGTCTGCTCAAGGGTACCAATTTAATACCCCATAGAAACATTACTCTATTAAACTGTACATGCATCATGGTCAAACCTAGCTAGATTAATGTGTTGTCCGCACAATAGCCTTTAAGACAGCCTTGTCCAACGTCCACCGGGTTTTCATAATCCCAACAGACATCATTACGTTCTGTGCATATATTTGGAGAACTAAATGCTTGTATGTTAATCATAAATGTTAAATGGTCGAGTCTGGTGGGGGTAAGGGCCTAATCATGTTTATCTTGCAGAAATATGAGGCACGAAGTCCCTAGATTCGGCATGGTTAGCAGTATTCACCCAAAGTTCTTGAACTGGTGGGAGGATCTTCACTCTAGTGACAAGAAACTTGTCAAGAAATACCTAGGTAATTTACCGTCTCTCCTAGACACGCAACCCAACAACATATTGATCGAGGCTGCTACCTTATTCTGGGTTAGCGAAAGAGCCGTCTTTCATTTTGGGGATATTGAAATGACACCGTTGCTAGAGGAAATAAGAGGACTGTCGGGGTTAATTTGGGAAACCTCCAGGTTATTAGTGCCTGAAAACCGCACACGCAAAGGCTTTTTGAAAATGGTGGGTCTGAAGAAGAATGTTGAGTTAGAGTGTCTGAAGAAGTTGTACATCCCTTTTGAGTACTTATATGAAAGATACGGCCACAACAAATCAACGAATTTTCCATTACATCTTTGGGACATATTCACCGTAGGGTATTTGTCTTCATTGTTTGCTTCCTGGAGTTAATCGTGTTTCCATCAAAAAAGGAAAGAGTTCACTCTATGTTAGCTATGGTAACCAAGACTGTGATGGAGGGAATTGACGAACAAACTTTCAGCATTGTCCCAATGATCATAGCAGACATTTACCGAGCTTTAGAACGTTGTCAGAGAGGAGCTAAACACTTCGTGTGTTGCAACTTGTTACTACTACTGTGGCTCTTGGAACATCTCCAAAAGGGTCAGTACTAGCAGGAATTTCCGCGAAGGGCGTGGAATGATCACATCGCCTTCCATCACCCTAAGCGGATGACATACATTCCCGATAGGTTTGCCCAGCCAGAGCCTGCCAAAGAATGGGTAGAGTTCTTTGATAATCTGACTGAGGAGAAGATACAATGGATGTTCGAGGGGTTTCCAACAGACGAATTCATCTTCAGGTCCAGGGATGCACCACACCTGGTGCTAATCGGGCTAAGAGGAATATATCCTTACGTTCCTCTCCGGCTTATGAGACAAACATGCAGAAAGCAGATCGTACCAAGGGTCGACAAGATGATCCATTTTCGAGCTGACTTCCAAGATGCCGATATACCTTACAAGTGCCAAGCCCAACATATGTGGAACTGCAAGATCATAATGGAAAAGGACACTATTGAACCAGACAGGTATTATGCAGGCTGTGCACCTTTCTACTCAGGGTGGTTAGAAGACAATAGGGATGGTTTAGTCAGACCGGGGTTCAACCGAGGCCACAGAATCATAGATGAGAGGGCCGAGGCTCAGATCAAGTATAATCAACTGCGCAAGAGGATCCATGAATACGAGAATGAGCACCGTGAGATACGCGAAACCAACAAGAGATTGATTGAAGAGTGGAAAGACATGGCCTTCCGGTCCAACAAAAAGCTGGAATACTTGGAGCGAGGCATAGTCGAGCTGGAAGGTAAGATCATCAAAAGAGTTGAAGACTGTCAAAAGGCTGAGGGGAATGAAGGTGGACATATGGACAGAGCATACCTGCTGCTAGGACTTCGCGAGCTGAGAAACATGTTCGATGGGATCAAGGATGTCGAATCTAGGGAAGGTCCATCTGGGACCAAGTAGAATATGATTTCCTCTTTCGATTTATCAATGTAATAAGACCAATGACCATTAGTGACTTCATTTCTTCATTATTATTTTAGTGTCATTTTGGATTCGTTTATTTTCACATCAATGAAATGAGCATTTTGGCATCTAGGGTCTCCAAATCAATTTGTCTTTAGGCCTACCTCAGGCACAACGAGGCTCCAAAACTAGGACACGCTTTATATTCTTGCATTATGTGCTTAAATACCGCAATATTTTTTCATGATCCTCACTAACTTGACTACCTTTTTGTTTTTGTTTTGTTTTCTTTATTATTCCCCTCCCCAAAGGTTGGTTCGTGCACTCTGGCATCATCATCATACTACACAAGATCCAGGGGCCCTCCACCCTCTCCTCCTCCTAGTCCTCCCAAAGGCAAAGGCAAAGGAAAAGGAAAAATGGAAGATTTGAGCAACACAACACCAGTTGAACGGGTAGAGGACGCTGACGGCCAGGGTATTCAAGTTCAGAACGAGGCTATGTCACAACTAGAGCAAAGGTTGGTGAAGCTCCAAGGAGAGCTTGAGCAGGTCCGTAATTTGGCAAACTTATCATTCACACTCACTGTTCCAGATGTCAACCATCCTAACATCCAAAATCCCATACCTCCTCAAAATACCCCAAACAAATAAAATCATCCCGCAACTCATCACCACACCACTCCACCAAAGAATCAAACTCTTCCACCACAATACAATGCTTGCTACACTCCAAGAAATACTTCACTACTTGTCCCCGAGCCACAAAACTCCACAAATAACCACCTTTATACCCAGGCGCCAGGCCATCACAACAACCCTATCTATGTGGAGACTATGCCGCACTCCACTCAACCCATTTCACACACACCTGAATCCAGTGAGAAAGATTTTCTTATCAAGAATTTGGCTGAAGAACTTAAGAAGCTAACTAGCCGAGTTCAAGGCCTTGAAGAAAGCAAAGGAGTTGAAGAGCTAAACTATGAAGACCTCTGCATACATACTGATCTCAAACTGCCCGAGGGGTACAAATCTCCTAAGTTCGAAATGTTCGATGGTACAAGTGATCCGAGGACCTACAACGATAAATTGGTGGGAGTAGGAAGAGATGAGAAGATTCACATGAAGCTGTTTATGAGGAGCCTCAAAGGGGATGCTCTGTCTTGGTACATCATCCAAGACCCCAAGAAGTGGTCCAACTGGGTGAACATAGCGTCAGACTTCATGGATCGGTTCAGGTTCAATACAGAGAATGCGCCAGATGTGTTCTACATTCAGAATCTTAAGAAAAAGCCCACGGAGACTTTTCGCAAGTATGCTACTCGCTGGAGGTCTGAAGCAGCTAAGGTCAGGCCTTCCCTAGATGAAGAACATATGAACAACTTCTTTGTCCGAGCACAAGACCCACAATATTATGAGAGGTTGATGGTAATCGGTAACCATAAATTCTATGACATTATCAAGTTGGGTGAGAGAATTGAGGAAGGGATCAAAAGCAGAATAGTTACTAACTTTGAAGAGTTGCAGGCTAAAAACAAGGCCTTGCAATTTGGCGGTGTGTCCAAGAAAAGAGATGTGGGAGCCGTAATGGTTGCACAGAGGATTAAATCCCCGTTGAAATACCAAACCTACCAAACATCCCCTCTCACATACCAATCAGCACCAACATACCAAGCACCCTCGCCCACATACCAATCAGCACCTCCACCAACATATCATTTGTCTCCCCACCTAATTATCAACCTACTTCCCCCAGATATTACCAACTAACTCCTTTCTACCATACCTACAACTCTCAACCATCTCACTACCAATCACCCCCCTAATCACCAAAAGTTCCCGAGACCTCGGCCCAATTTCGACCGTAGGCCTCCTAAACAATACACTGCCATCGCTGAGCCTATTGACCAACTATACAAAACACTGAAAACTGATGGTTATGTCACTCCTTTCCCTGCAGTAACCCCTGAGAACCCCTCTCAATGGGTTAATCCAAATAAGACTTGTGCATACCATTCTGACATGAAAGGATACACAATTGATGAATGTCGCTCCCTGAAAGATAAGATACAGTCTCTGATCGACAATAAGGTCATTCTAGACAAGGAATCTACTCCTAATGTTCACAACAATCCGCTCCCAGACCACAAGGGTGGAAGGGTTAACATGATTGAGGTAAAAGAAGATTGGGACCTAGAGGGGTCGATTGGGTTGATCATAGAAGGTGATGACCCCAAGAAGCCAGCAGTCACTCTCAATCCTATCATAGTACAGATTTAGCCATCCGGAGATGTTGAGGTAATGGCGTCAGTCCCATTTGAGTTTGAAACGGCACCACATGCGGACGCACATGTGCCGTTCGAGGTCGAAGTTTTACCACTTGCTAAGGTACCCGTTCCATTCGAAGTGAAAGTAGCTGCACTAATCACAGTGGCGGTGTCAACCATGCCACCATTTTTCACCAATGCTATACCACGGGATTATGTAGCTGAGGCAAGAAGGAAAGGCAAAATCAAGATAGAAGAAGCTACCGCTGCACAGGGAATGACAAGGACCGACATGGTCTATACACCTGAACATTTGACAGAATCCAGCAAGCAAGCTTCCAACATGCCACCCATTATTGAGACAGGCCCAGATGATCTTTGGAGGAAGGTGCAGGCCAAATAATATTCGGTCGTTGATCAGTTGAACAAAACCCCAGCTCAGATATCCATTCTGTCATTGCTGCAGAATTTAGAGACGCACCAGAATGCTTTGATGAAAGTATTGAACGAAGCGTATATGCCAAATAACATCACCTGCGGGGAAATGTATAATATGGTAGGTCAAGTATTGGAAAGTCATAAGATCACCTTCCACGAGGACGAGCTTCCACCTGAAAGGTTAAGTCATAAAGCACTGCACATCACCGTGCAATGTGAGGACTACTTTATCACTAGGATTTTTATATAGACGGGGGATCCAGCCTCAACATCTGTCAACTGACAACGCTCAAGAAATTGGGCAAGGGGCTGTATGAGATAAGAGAGGGGTCGATGAATGTGAAAGCTTTCGACAGATCGCAGAGGTCCACCATCGACGAAATCAACCTTTGTTTGCAAATGGGGCCTACATGGTTCGAAGTTGATTTTTAGGTGATAGACATATCGGCGTCCTACAACCTGCTATTAGGAAGGCCAGGGATACAAGCCGCTGGGGCCGTGGCATCGACATTGCATCAGGCAGTAACATTTGAATGGAACCACTAGGAAGTGATCATCCATGGGGACGGAAGCAATCCTATCTATAGTCGCCAGACTATTCTAGTGGTTGAAAGAAGAAGAAGGCTAGGTGGAGAAACTTATCACCATATCAAACGGGTCAACGCAGTGGATAAAGACAAATGATGGGACAATAAAATCGAGAGTATACTGAACTGAAGTGGGTACGAGCCTGACAAAGGACTCGACAAGAATCTCTAAGGGATCTCCAAACCGATACAGCTCAAGCGTCATGGCACCACCTTCGGTTTGGGATACAAATATACATGGGAAGAGTATCAAAACTGGTCGCCACTATGGCGCGGTCCCTATTACTCATTGGAACAGCCGATACCGCAGAAGAAGAGGATGATAGCACACCTGGTGAAATTGTTAAGGAGGTTGAGAATTTTGAGACAGACCTAAATCCAACCTGGACGAGACTGAGGTAGTCAACCTGGGAGATTTAGAGAATATCAGAGAAACTCATATCAGCATCCATTTATCACCGTCAGATAAGGAGGAATACAAACAATTCTTGAAAGAGTATGAGGACATATTTGCATAGTCGCACGATGACATGACTGGTCTAAGTACATCCATTGTGGCTCACAAACTTCTAATCAATCCAATGTGTCCGCCGGTAAAGCAAAAGCTCAGAAAATTCAAGCATGACATGAGTTTGAACATCAAGGAGGAAGTTACCAAGCAGATCAACGCCAAAGTTCTCAGGGTAGTTGAGTATCCAACATGGTTAGCCAACATTGTGCAAGTGCCTAAGAAGGATGGAAAGGCCAGGGTTTATGTCGACTATCGAGATCTCAACCGGGCTAGTCCGAAGGTTGATTTCCCTCTTCCAAACATACACATCCTGATTGACAATTGCGCCAAGCATGAACTTCAGTCGTTCGTAGATTGTTTCGCTGGTTACCATCAGATTTGGATGGACGAGTAAGATGATGAGAAAACGGTTTTTATTACGCCGTGGAGAGTTTACTGCTACAAGATGATGCCATTCGACCTGAAGAATGCTGGGGCCACCTATATGAGATCTATGACCACTATCTTCCACGATGATACATAAAGAGATCGAGGTGTATGTGGACGACGTCATTATCAAGTCCATGAAAGCCACCAACCACATAACAGATCTAAGGAAGTTCTTTAATAGGCTGTGGAAATACAATCTGAAACTAAACCCCGCAAAGTGTGCATTCGAGGTTCCTGTAGGGAAATTGCTCGGGTTCATCACCAGCCGTCGAGGGATAGAGTTGGATCCGTCAAAGGTCAAGGCCATCCAAGATTTACTACCGCCGAGGATTAAGAAATATGTGACGAGTTTCCTAGGATGCGTTAACTACATCAGCCGGCTCATAACGCAGTCCACGATCATATGTGAACCAATCTTCAAAATGCTAAAGAAAGATGCTGCAACCAAATGGACCACGGATTGTCGAAGGGCCTTCTACAGAATTAAGGAGTACTTGACAACACCGCCAGTCTTGGTACCGCCTAAGCCAGGTAGGCCTGTGCTACTCTACCTCGCGGTATTAGATGGAGCTTTCGGCTGTGTTCTAGGGCAGCACGACGAGAGAGGAAGAAAATACCATGCTATTTATTATATGAGTAAGAAATTTACTCCATACGAGACACGGTATTCTCTGTTGGAACGTACCTGCTGTGCTCTAACCTGGGTAGCACAAAAGATGAGGCATTACTTCTGTGCCTACACAACATATCTCATATCAAGGATGGATCCTTTGAAGTACATCTTTCAGAAGCCCATGCCCACTGGCAAGCTGGCCAAGTGGAAAATCCTGTTGAGTGAGTTCGACATTGTCTATGTGGCTCAGAAAGAAGTCAAGGGACAAGCATTGGCAGACCATCTCGCTGAGAGCCCCGTGGACGGAGAATACGAACCCTTGAAAATGTATTTTCCCGATGAAGAAGTGTCATTCATAGGAGAAGATATTGCAGAATCCTATGATAGTTGGAGAATGTTCTTCGATGGAGCAGCAAATTTCAAAGGACTGGTCAACATTATCAAATATCTCCTAAACTCAGGTTTCCCTGCACCAACAATATGGCGGAATATGAAGCCTACATCTTAGGGCTCAACATGGCCATTGACATGAATGTTCAGGAACTGCTAGTAATTGGCGACTCAGACTTGCTAATACACCAAGTACAAGGAGAATGGGCTAATAAGAATTCCAAGATACTGTCGTATTTGCACCACGTGCAGGAATTGAGAAAGAGGTTCACGAAGACAGAATTTCAGCACGTCCCTAGAATTCAGAACGAGTTCGCTGATGCATTGGCCACTCTATCATCCATGATACAACATCTAGATAAGAACTTCATTGACCCTATTCCGATGAAGATCCACAGCCAGCCGTCCTACTGTGCCCATGTTGAAGAAGAAGCAGATGGAAAACCATGGTTCCACGATATCAAGGAGTATTTGTCAATGGGAGAATACCCAGAGATTGCAAATCACACTCAGAAATGCATGCTTCGGAGATTGTCCAACAACTTCTTTCATAGTGGAGGAATCCTGTACCGGAGAACTCCTGATTTGGGATTACTAAGATGTGTCAATGCAAAGGAAGCTTCCAAACTACAAGAAGAGATACATGCTGGGACCTGCGGCCCACATATGAATGGTTTTTCTCTTGGCTAAAAAGATACTCAAAGTCGATTATTTCTGGATGACCATGGAAACGAACTGCATCCAGTATGCCCGAAAATGCTACCGATGTCAAGTGCATGCAGATATGATAAATGTACCCCCAAACGAGCTTAATGCAACAAGCTCACCTTGGTCGTTTATCGCTTGGGGGATGGACGTCATTGGTCCAATCGATCCTACCGCCTCCAACAGACACAGGTTCATCTTGGTAGTAATTAATTACTTAACTAAATGGGTCAAAGCAGCATCTCACAAAGCAGTGACTAAGAAAGTCGTGGCAGACTTTGTCTGCATAGTATTGTGTGTCGATTTGGAATTCCAGAGTCAATCATCACCGACAATGGCTCCAATCTCAACAGTGATATGATGAAAGCTATGTGTGAGACTTTTAAAATCAAACACAAAAATTCCACAGCTTATAGACCTCAGATGAATGGAGCTGTAGAAGCCGCCAACAAAAACATTAAGAATATATTGAGGAAGATGATAGAAAAGCACAAGTAGTGGCATGAGAAGTTATCATTTGCCTTACTGGGATACCGCACCACGGTCCGTACATCAACCAGGGCAACTCATTACCTGCTAGTTTATGGTACAGAAGCTGTCATTCCTGTTGAAGTAGAGACTCCTTACCTCAGAATCATGCAAGAAGCAGAGCTCAGCGATGAAGAGTGGTTAAAGAGCCGTTATGAGCAACTAGCGCTCATAGACGGGAAAAGAATGAATGCAGTATGTCATGTGCAACTTTATCAGAATAGAATGTCCAGTGCTTTCAACAAAAGAGTCAAACCAAGACAGTTCATACCGGGGCAGCTGGTGTTGAAGAAGATCTTTCCACATCAGGATGAAGCCAAAGGTAAATTTTCTCCCAACTGGCAAGGTCCGTATATGGTTCACCGAGTATTGACAGGAGGAATACTCATACTTTCAAAAATGGACGGAGAAGTCTGGCCGAAGCCAATCAATTCAGATGCAGTCAAACGCTATTATGTGTAATCCTTTATGCTTTTATCAATGATGTAAATTGAACTACGCCTGACCTGATTCCCGTTTAAGAGGGGATACGTAGGCAGCCCTATGGGTTCGGTTACAATTCAATAAAAATCTCACTTTTCCCCGCCATTGGAAACTAGGGCAGAATTTTGAGGAGGACCCTCAAAATTCCGAAGTAAGATCAGCTGATTGTCGCATGCGCAACAGCCAGAGTCTCCAACCCATCAAATTGGGGCAGAATTTTGAGGATGACCTCAAAACTTCGTAGCATGAGAGCTTGCAATGTTTTGAACCATGTCACGATCGCTGGTTCATCTAAATTTATTTGAAAATACATGTTTATACTATATCTTTACAAAATCATGCATATTTACTCTTGAAAAGAGCTTTGTTTTGCAAACGCTACCCGATGATATGAACAGGATCATCAGACCAAACATACAAGTCAAGCAGAGCCAGCGGGGTTACGAACCAACCTTCCCCATTTACAGAACTCATGATTTTTCTTTGGTGCAGTCACAAACTTCAACATAATTGCAAATGCCAAAATTCACTGTCCGCACAAATAACGAACCTGTTCAAAGTCACGAAAACCAATGCCCTTTTCGACATTTTCTATCAGCACAAAGGATAACATGCTCCGCAGTCACAATGCTCGCAACGATAACAATACCGCAATCTACTACCAGCTAAGAAATGCTACTGTCGTTTATTATTTAATCTTTTGCATAAGGCTAACTTTCTGCCTTCCCCAACACAAGGAAACTTTCTTCCTTCCTCTGCATAAGGCTAATCTTCTACCTTCCATTTGCATGAGACTAAGCTCTGTCTCCATTCTGCATGAGGTTAAGCTCTACCTCCATTCGCATAAGGCTAACTTTCTGCCTTCCACTTGCATAAGGCTACCTTTTTGCCTTCCACTTGCATAAGGCTACCTTTTTGCCTTCCACTTGCATAAGGCTACCTTTCTTCCTTCCTCAGCATAAGGCTACTTTTATGCCTTCCCTTTCATAAGGCTACCTTTCTGCCTTCCCTTGCAAAAGGCTAACTTTCTTCCTTCCACTTGAATAAGGCTAAGCTCTGCCTTTATCCTGCATGGGACTAAGTTCTGTCCCCATTTTGCATGAGGTTAAGATCTACCTCCCTTTGCATAAGGCTAATCTCCGCCTTCATCCTGCATGAGGCTAAGCACTGCCTCCAATTTACTTCTTCACCGAGACTAAGCGCTGTCTCTCAAGCATTATTTACTTTGCCTTTCTTTCGGGCTAAGCTCTACCCTTCAACTCGCAAGACTAAGCTCTATCTTTTCAGCATCATATTATTGCATTTCATGGGCTGAAATATCGCCAACTTGTCCAAAGGTGTCATCGTTCGGAGGCACCATCTTCATGGCCCGAGAACACCATGTCATGGCCCGAGGATTTCTCAATTTTGCATATCATTATTCAAAGGCGTCATTGTTCGGAGGTACCATCTTCATGGCCCGAGAACGTCATTTCATGGCCTGTGAATCTCTCATTAAACAATTCCTGGCCCAGGACATCATGGTCTAAGGACCTTATCATTAACCATCCGAGACAATATTCATAGTCCAACGGGAACTTGAATCATGTTAAAATTTATACACCGTATACACTTGTGTTGTCTTTATTTGCAGGTAAACCGGCGAGCGACGTCTATCCTAGAAGGAGCGATCCCGCTCTAGTTCTCCCAGCCATATTAAACCCAACCATTCCCATAAACCCTTCGTTCATCCATCCCTAGATGTTGCGTCCGTTCTTGTGATAACTCCATCGGTATATTTCGCCGATGGGTCCGAAACTACATACGGCCTGATTCTTGTAAAACCAGGGATATGTAGGCAACTCAAGAGCTAGGGTGCGACCTAAATCTCTCAAACCATTTCGTTCGATCAAAATTGGCCATCATGTCTTTACCCGACAAACTCTTTCATCCTTTACCGGGTAAAGAGGGGCAGCTGTTGATACCCAATTTTTCCTCAAAATATCTTAAAATTGCATATATAGCTTCAAAATCATATCAATGGCAATTGATATTTTTCCATAATTTTCCTATATTTTTATTAAATTATTCAGCATTTTATTTCCAATAAATAATTATAAAATTGCATCGCAAATGATTTCAAAAGCATTATTTGATTTAATTTATTATTTAGGGTCCTATTAAGGCCAAATCATTTTATAATTAGCCAAATGGGTACCTTTTTGGCTATAATTGCAATAACTTTGCAATTATAGCCTAATCATATGATTTATACTATTTTTTATCCAGAAAATAGTCATTTGTATTTTTAAATACTAAGTAATCATTTTAATTTAGTTTCTAAGGATGAATTTCATTTTTTACAATTATCAACTATTTTATAAATTATTTTTAGTTAGTTTAATTGGGTATTTAACAACTAGCCACCTTTATTTTGATTTTAGCCTAAATTAATCTAACTACTAACCCAATTAAATCCTCCCAATACAACCCAAGCCCAAACCTCTACTTAACCCGGCCCAGGTCCTCTTAAATCCTGGCCGTTGATCATTTTGATCAACGACTCAGATTACCCCTTTCCATAATTAAACCCTAATGACTACCCTTTTCCCTCCTCATTTACCCCTCATTCCTCATCCGTTACATCTCTCATCTCTCTTAACTCTCTCTGCTAACCTAGCTCCCACTGGCCGTTGCTGTGCCGGTGACCATGGTGGTCTCACCACCACCCCCAGCCTGTGGCCCTCCTCCTACACTGGGTTGATGCTGCCCTGAGGTCTTCAAGAAAACTAGAGGCGGTTCACTCACCTCCCATGATCTATCATGCCATTCTGCGGCCATCCATGGCCGTCCGAGTAAGATCTTACCATTTTCGGTTAAAACCGGTGATTTTTGAGTTGATTCTGTTTTTCTCTGGGTTCTCTCTTTGAAACCCTAACTACTAAACTCTCGATTTTCTTAGATCTGTAACGGATCTGGACATATTATGAGTTATTTTTGATGTTTTCGTTAAAGACTTTTCATTTTCCTAAAACGATTCTTTGTCTTCAAACTAGGGTTCTTAAACCCCTTTTTTCAAAACATTTTTTCTTTCTGATTTTTAGCATTATCTTATGATTCTCGTCATGTTTAAACATTATTTAAGATTTTTCCCTTTTGGTCTGATTTATTTTGCTATAACCCTGAGTTTTCAATTTTAATCCTAGATTCTAAGTGTGACTTTGATAACACGTTTGTTCAATCTGTATATGTGCCTGATTTTCATGAGCATCCTAAGTTTCTTGTGATTTTACCCTGTTTTTTCCATTAGGGTTTCTGACTCTTCATTACTTTTGCCTAAATCATGTCTACTCTCTTGATTCATACTATGTTCTATATGAATTCCTTGATTTATGTGATTTTACCCTACGTTCGACTGATTAAGGTTCTGATTTTTTGCCTACTAAGTGTTATTACGCTTGGTCTCCTGAATCAGTATTATTCCTACTTTGAATCTTTGAATATTTGTGATTGATACTTCACTGATTTTTCATAATGTTGTCTATTGATCTTTTGAGTATTTCCTTTATTAAGACATGTTGATTTTCTTGTTTCTCTTTGTTTGTATCATACCTATCCCGCTAATGTTTGATATTTTCCCTGATTGATGCTGATTTCGTGTGATTCGAACCTCACCTGAGGGTT
Source organism: Nicotiana undulata (assembly GCA_005239495.1). NCBI lineage: Eukaryota > Viridiplantae > Streptophyta > Magnoliopsida > Solanales > Solanaceae > Nicotiana > Nicotiana undulata. Next base: position 43,609 of record ML271089.1, read on the forward strand.
CTCTTACTGATTTCCAGAATATAAATTATTTCTTGCCTTATTTTGTGGCCAATTATGCTATCAAATTGATTCTTAGACACTTTCCTTAATTAGAATATTCTGAATCTAGTCTCAGTTACATGCTCTATACTTTTACTATTTCCTTATTGTGTTAAAATCATCTTTTACATGATTTCTTTTCCTTATTTTGCCACTGTTTATTACCGTTTGAGAAATGACTCCTTAATTAAGGGGAGTACTTACATTAATTTGATTCTAATTGATGCTTACTTCTATTGTTACTACTAAACTGTTATTTGGTTACTTTATTTTATGCCTATTTCAAAACTATATATACCATACTCTTTCATTAGCATAGCACGAACACACACTGTTCAAAACTCTCTCTTACACACAAATACTCTCTTCTACTCTCCTTCTGCTCACTTGTTATTATCAGCCGGCTACAAGCCAAGGCTGACTATTATACTCTTTTACTCTTCATTCTGTGTTTGTTATCTCCTATACTGTATGTCCTAATTTCAGTTTAAGTTTCAAAAAATAATATGTTTCTTTTGGTACTTCAATTCATCCTGTTTCTAATATGTTCTTACTTATGGTTTTGGCATGTCTACTTTACTGCTTTATTAGCATGATTCTCAATGTGCCCCCTCCCTTAGATTCAACATATTTATGAAGTATTATCCCCCCTAGTATACCTCAATGTGATTTTCTTCACTTATGTTTCTTTGATTCCTGATATGTACTTCTTTGTGGTAAAACCTTTCTGTGATCATTAGGTTCTGTGTAAGTCTGAAATATCTCCTTAACCCCCCAAATCCCTGAAGGTTTTCTTTGATCCTGAACTTATGTGTAACTCTGCCTCTTGTGTTCCTACCCCTATGTGCTTTATACTTGTCCCCTATTCTTCATCTCCCTACTTGTGATTGCTGAACTTGTTTTGGTTCTTGGGGTGATGTTTGACCTTAAGATTGGTATGTTGTTTGCTCTGACTATCCTACTTTTCTCAAACTGTTCTCACTAAATGAACTCCTCTATGGCTCAATTTTGCAAAACCCATTTCAAACCAGTCTCTTTTTCAAATTGTTTCATACTCAATCTTCTCAAAACTATGTCAAGTACTCTCACTCTACTCTTATACCCTTAAGTTCTGCCCCTCTAATGTGTGACAGCTTTGGGATCCCTATGAGATCTCTCTGAACTCTGATGCATTAGAGCTGGCCCTTCCACAATGCACTTACTCAATTATGGTTATGGAAAATCTGGGTGTGAGCACTGCCCGGGATCCCTTTAGGTCCTTAGGGAACTCTGACACACCCGGATTATGTGAAAGACTGTGGAACACTGTTTGCCATTGAGAATTATGGAGATCTGGGCCTATTGGTAGGCTCCCTATAGTGTAACTTCTTATTTTTTTTATTTCACTTATGTAATTCATGCAATGGTCTGTAACAATTTATCATAAACAACATTGGGGATGGATAGTGAAAAAGGGAAGGGTAACTGTGCATGCCAAAGGGTAGAAACCATGCTTTTAGGTTTACGTTTCCTATTTGCGCAATAGAACTCATGTTTAGGACTAATATGTGCAAATCATATCATTAGATACCATGCTCCTTAGGCTCTATGAGTACTGTTTCAGCATCTTACTTTGGCACTATTATTATATCACTTAGAAGACCTATTCTAGGATAAACATGCTAATATAAACCATTACTCATGCAATCATGTCTCATAATGCTATAACCATGATGTGCACTTCGAAATCCTGTGCTAGGGGAAACACATTAATGCAAACTATCACTCATATGACCCTGTCTAATGATGCTGTAATTTTGATTATGTAGAAATCCTGCTCCATGTAAACCTTGCATAATCTGAAATCATCTAGAAATCCTGCTTTAGGAATTCTGCATGTGCATCATTATGCATCCCTTTGTGCATTAGATACCATGTTTTAAGATTTCATTCACACTCGCCTAATTACGCCTAGTTTAACTACTGGTGCATGAAAAGAGGCATAAAACAGTCTTACTCTATCTCTAAAACGACTGGCAATAATCATATATATTTGCGACACCGAGAACAACATGTTTAGGTAACACAATTTACAACAGTTTTCTTAACAATTCTGGTAACTATTATACGCTGTCCCATGCCTAGGCAAGCCTTAGATGATTAAATTGTTGTAACTGGATATCTGTCTCTTGTGTATGCTGCCTAATGCTTAACATGCTTAAAAATCAGTAGGCAAACTGATTAGGGCCCACTTCTGAGTTTATAAAATAAATCTGCATCTTTCTCATGTTCTGATACTCATCTAGACACCATGCCTTAGGATTCCCCTTAGCAATACTGCCCTTATTTGTGTTTGAGTCGTGCTGTTTACATGCATTATCTGTGGAGGTAAAGCTGAGCCTCTTATTTGCTCTTTCCTGATCTTTATTTGCTGAAGTCCTATATGTTTTGCTTGTCGCCTTAGTATTTTCTACTTTAAACCTAAGGGTTCGTCTAGAACTGCCTATAGGTAGAGGTCCTAAATGCCTCCAGGGCCATTAAGAAGGGACGGGTAACCGCACACATAGAGGTCGTTAAACAATATTCGCTTAATAACCGCTAAGGGGTGGGAAGGGTAGATATGGATATGATGACCGGTGCGCTAATGCCACGTGTAGCCCCTCTTCTGAGGAGTGATTACCGGGCATTGTACTGATGTGATCCTATAGGATAAATAACCTAGGACCTTCCCTATCCTTTGTTTATGTGTTTAAATTATAACTCTTTCAAAAAACTCCCTTCAAACTTTAATCTTTTTAACTGTACTTTCACACGTGTGCTTAGACTGCGAATCTTTCAAAAACTCCTTACTTGTCTAAACTTTAATTGCCTATCTGCTACTTGCTAAACTTCACAAAGTTGTTTGGCCGGGAACCACATTTGTGGACTCTGAGGGGTTCCTAACACCTTCCCCTTGGAGTAAATTCAAGCCCTTACCCTGTCTCTGGTTATTCAAATATATGTTTGTAAATGACCCCTAGTAGGTGCCGTAACGCACCTTAATTCGTTAGGTGGCGACTCTTCAATTCCTTGCATACCCCTTTCCCAAAAAGGAAACGAGTTGTCCCAATAATGTCAAGAGCCCTGACTAATCCGAAAGGAGGAGTTGAAAAAGGGGGGCTCGACAGTTCGCGTGACATAATTACGATTTTCAAAATAAATCCAAGGTACGCGTTCGCGCAACTTTGGCCAAGTTTTTTTCTTAAATAATCAAGCGTGACCAATTGTGTACACGTACATGAGACATGATTTAAGTGCCGATTCTCAAAATAAAACCAAGGTACACGTTCGCGTGACTTTGGCCAAATAATTTTAATATTAAGGGCTATTGATTATGTACACTTATGCGTGATATGTTTTTTAGCGCACTGAATAAGATAAGTACACGTACGTGTGACTCATCTCGGGATAATTTCTTAGAAGTGGTAAAAGGTAAAAATAAACATAGGTCCTAAATATGAGTAATTAAACAATTTAAGCCAGGTATGATTAAAAGCGACCGTGCTAGAACCACGAAACTCGGGAGTGCCTAACACCTTCTCCCGAGTTAACAAAATTCCTTACACCGTCTTCTGGTTTTGCAGACTTTAACACAGAGTCAAAACTTCCTCGATTTGGGATATAAAACAAACCAGTGACTTGGGACACCATAAATTATCCCAAGTGGAGACTCTGAATAAATAATTAATCTCATTTCGATTATTGTCACTTAAATTGGAAAAACACCCCATATCCCCCTCCGAGAAAAATGAGGTGTGACAAACAATACTTAAGGTCCAAAATTGATCCGAATTTAATCCGAATCACACTAGGGGTCGTCGCGACCCCGTCTGAATATACCAACAAGTTCTAAAATACGAAACGGACCTACTCGAGGCCAAAAATCAAATGAAACAACATCGATTCTATGAATCGTAACCCAATTCAAGCCTATAAAACTATGAACTTCTGAATTTCAAAACTAATATTGATTCACACCAAAACAGCTCCGATTGACGTCAAACTTTGGACACAAGTAATAAATGACATGAGAGACCTATTCCAACTTGCGGAATCAGAATTCGACCCCAATGTCAATAAAGTCAACTTTTGGTAAAACTTTCTGAATCTTCCAAACCTTCAACTTTCTAACTTTCGCCAAATTCACGCCGAAACAACCTACGGACCTCCAAATCAACATCCAGACACGCGTCTAAGTCCAAAATCACCATACAGAGCTATTGAAACCTTCAAACCTCTATTATGGAGTCATCTACACAAAAGTTAAACTACGGTCAATTCTTTCAACTTAAAGCTCGAACTAGGGACTATATCTCCCACTCATTCCGAAACTAACCCGAAACCAATACCTAACACTCCCAGAAAGTCACATAAACATAATATAACATAGAGGAAACAACAAATAGGGGATCGAGTCTAAATTACTCAAAACGATCGGCCGTTGCATCCTCCCCCTCTTAAAACAAACGTTCATCCTCGAACGAGTATAGAGACATACTTGAAGTGGTGAAAAGATGAGGATAACAGCTACGCATATCATGCTCGGTCTCCTAATTCGTCTCCTCGACTGGTTGACCACTCCACTGAACCTTGATTGAAGTAATATTCTTCGACCTCAACTTTCGTACCTGTCTATCCAAAATGGCCACCGGCTCCTTAACATATGAAAAATCTTTATCCAACTGGACTGAGCTGAAGTCTAACACATGAGACGGATCACCATGGTACTTCCGGGGCATTGAAACATGGAATACTGGATGAACTACAGCTTGACTAGGTGGCAGTGCAAGCTTGTAGGCCACCTCTCCAATCCTCTCAAGAATCTCAAAAGGTCTGATATACCTAGGTCTCAACTTTCCCTTCTTCCCGAAACTTATAACACCCTTCATGGGTGAAACCCGGAGCAAGACCCGCTCCGCAACCAAGAATGCGATGTCGCAAACCTTCCGATCCGCATAACACTTCTATCTAGATTTGGCTGTGCAAAGCCGATCTTGAATAAATTTAACCTTTTCCAAAGCATCCTGAACCAAGTTTGTACCCAATAGCCTAGCCTCAGCTGGCTCGAACCAACCCACCGGATATCGACACCGCCTCCCAAACAAGGCCTCATACAAAGCCATCTGAATGTTCAACTGGTAGCTGTTGTTGTAGGCAAACTTTGCAAGTGGCAATAATTGATCCAAAGAACCCCCGAACTCCATGACACATGCACTAAGCATATAGTCTAATATCTTAATAGTGCGCTCAGGCTGTCCATTTGTCTGAGGGTGGAATGTTATGTTGAACTCGACCCGCATGCCTAACTCACGTTGTACGACCTTCCAGAACCGAGATGTTAACTGCATACCCCGATCAGAGATGACGGATGCCGGCATGCTGTGAAGTATGAAAATCTCATGAATATAGACCTGAGCCAACTGCTTTGAAGAATAAGTAATCACCATTGGAATGAAATGAGGCAACTTGGTCAACCTATCCACAATCACCTATACTGCATCGAACTTCTCCTAAGTCCGTGAGAGCCCAAAAACAAAATCCATAGTAACCCTCTCCTATTTCCACTCTGGAATCTCTAGCCTCAGATGTAATCCACCTGGTCGCTGATGCACATACTTCAAATGCTGACAATTTAGGCACCGAGCTACATACTCCACAATGCCTTTCTTCATCTTAGCGAAACCTGGATTAATGAAGTACCACGAACTATGAGCCTCCTGAAGAATAACCTCTTGCAACTTATCTATATTGGGCACACATAGCATGACCTACATTCGTAACACACCGTCATCCCCGATAGTTACCTCCTTGGCATCGTCGTGTTGAACCGTGTCCTCGAGGACAAGCAAATGAGGGTTGTCATACTGAAGCTCTCTTATACGAACATATAGAGAATACCGAAAGACCACACAAGCCAAAACTTGACTCGTCTCCGAAACATCCAATCTAACAACTGGTTGGCCAAGTCCTGAACATCCAATGCTAATGGCCTCTTCACTACCGGTAGATATGTTAAACTGCTCAAGCTCTCCGCCTTTCGGCTCAAGGCATCAGCCACCACATTGTCCTTCCCCGGATGATATAGAATGGTGATATCATAGTTCTTAAACAACTCTAACCATTTGTGTTGATGCGAGTTAAGGTCCTTCTATTTGAAAAGATGTTGCAGACTCCGGTGGTCGGTATATACCTCAGAAGGGACACCGTAAAAATAGTGTCGCCAAATCTTCAAGGCATGAACAATAGTTGTTAACTCAAGGTCGTGGACAAGATAGTTCTTCTCATACACCTTCAGATGTCTAGACGCGTAGGCAATCACCCTACCATTTAGCATCAACACAGTGTCGAGGCCAACACGCGACATATTATAGTACACAGTATAAAACCCCAAACCCGTAGGCAACATCAACACCGGGGATGTAGTCAAAGCACTTGAGAATTTGAAAGATCTCCTCACACTCCTCGGTACACCTGAACAGAGCACCCTTCTGGGTTAATAGGGTCATAAGTGCGGCAATAGATGAGAATCTACAAAACGACGGTAATACCATACCAAACCAAGAAAACTTCGAATCTCAGTAGCTGAAGACAGCCTAGGACAACTCTACACTGCTTCAATCTTCTCCGAATCTACTTTGATCCCCTCACTCAACACTACATGTACCAAAAATGCTAACGAATCAAGACTGAATTCACACTTGCGCATAGAACCATCTTTCTTCATGACAAACAAGACCGGAGCACCTCAAAGTGACACACTAGGCCGAATGAAGCCCTTATCAAGAAACTGTTGTAACTGCTCATTTAAGTCCTTCAACTTTGCTGGGACCATATGATATGGTGGAATAGAAATGGGCTGAACGCCCGATAACAAAAATACCAAAATCGATATCCCTATCGGTCGGCATGCCCGAATGATCCTCCGAAAACATATTAGGATAATCCCTCACTAGCGAATTGACTCAACGGTAGGAGTATAAAAACTGACATCTCTCACAATGTCTAGATATGCCTCACACCCCTTCCCAACCATCTGTTGTGCCTTAAGAAAAGACACCACCCTGCTAGGAAGATAATCCAATGTTCCCCTCCACTCCAACAACGGAAAATCTGGCATAACCAATATCACCATCTTGGCGTGACAATCAAGAATATCATGATAGGGCGACTACAAGTCCATGCCATAAATAACGTCAAAATCTACCATATTAAGCTATAATAGATCAACTATGGTCTCAAAACCATGAAGAATAATTCAACACGACCGATACACGCGGCCAACAACAATGGAGTCTCCCACTAGCATGAACACATAGACAAGATAACTCAAGGAATCACGGGATATACCCAAAGTCGGAGTAAAGTAAGATGATACATAGGAATAAGTGGAGCCTAGATCAAATAAGACTGATGCATCTCTATGAAAAACTAGAACAATACCTATGATAATTGAATAAGATGCAACTGTCTCCATCCTAGTCGGAAAAGCATAACATCAGGCTTGGCCTCCCCTTTAGGGCGACCTCTACCTTTCTGACCTCCACCTCTAGCTGGGTGTGGAGGTGGAGTGCCAACTGGTGCAGTAACCATGGCTTGAGGACCCTGTGGAATACATGGAGCCTGAGTAGTCTATGGAGCTCCACCCCACCTAAGTATGGGCAGTCCCTCACTATATGACGAGTGTCACCATACTAAAAAAAAATCTCTTAGAGGATGTGATCGCTGAGATTGGCTCAGTCCTAGTCGGGTAGACTGACTACTGAAAGCACCTCGTAAAAGAGGTGCACTAGACAATGGTGATGCATATTGGGCAACCTGAGACCTGGAGTGGCCGAAATACCGTTGCAAGCTAGAAGTTCTGAATGAAGAGAAAGACTCATATATCCTCTAACATAACGGGCTGTAGTTGGGGCACGGGCACCACTATATGTGCCAGAATCTCGAGGCCTTTGTGCCTCCCTCTCATCTCTCTCTTAGCCCCGCATACCCTCCAATCTCTGAGCTATCTCCACAACCTGTTGGTAGGGGGTATCAGTCTCCAACTCTTGAGCCATGCTGAATCTATTACTGTGGTTGAGTCCCTCGATAAATCGGTGGACTCGCTCTCTAATTGTGAAGACCAAAGCTGGTGCATGTCATGAAAACTCGCTGAACCTGCCAGCATATTCTGATACGGTCAAACTACCCTGGGACAACTGCTCAAATTCCGTGCGCCATGCATCCCTCGGACTCTAGGGAACGAAATGTCTCATGAATAACTCTTAGAACTAAACCCAGGTGAGTGAAGGTGCTTCGACCGGGCTACCCAACTCATACGCTCGCCACTAGTGATAAGCCACTTTCTTAAGCTGGAACGTAGTGAAAAGAACCCCACTCGACTCCACAATGCCCATAGTACGGAGGATACATTGGCACTCCTCAAGAAAACCCTGTGCATTCTTGAAGCCGAGCCGCTGAAAGTAGGAGGCTGGTACTTCTTTTACATCTTGAGCCTGATCTGATCCTCCTTAGATACTGCTGCCCTAATCTTGGGGTGAACTAGAACAACTGGTTGCACTGGTATGACCTATGGGACCTAGTCAACTTTGACCCGATACTCTAGGGTACGAGCAGTGGGATCCTTTTTTCCTCCTGGTCTGAGATGTGGAAGGAGCAAGTGGAATCAATCCCGTCTCAACTAGAGTGCCAAACATACTAAAACTTTGGGCGAGAGTCTGTTGAAGTGTAGGGGTAGTAACATGCATCTCAAGTGCCCGCCCTCCAACTGGAGCTACTGGTGGCTCCTCTGTAGCAGCTCGGGAAGGTACTCTAGCTGCACCACGTGCCCGTCCTTGGCCTCTGCCCCAGCCCTGGCCTCTTGCTGCTCTAATAGGGGGTGCAGGTATTTGATCATCATATCCATCTGTGTGTGCGTTCACCATCAGTGAGAGAATAAAAAGACAGGGATTTAGAATTTCTAAGTCAATAAATTCACTCGATAAGGAATCAAAGAAGTGAAACTTTTCCTAACATTTCCACAACCTCCCGAAGATTAGTATATAAATCTCCGTACCGATCTGCGAGACTCTACTAAATCTGCTTGTGACTCATAACACCTATGGACCTAGAGCTATAATACCAACTTGTCATGACCCCAATTTCCCTTGGTAGGATGTCGTGATGGAACCTAGTCACTAAGACTAGGTTAGCCTAACATTCATGTAGAAATAACTGAAATAATGATAAGAGTCTCAATAACTCAAGATCTAATATAAAACAAACTTCGCAACTCAACATATACGGCCTCCCAAAACCCGACGAATACAAGTCACAAGCTCTATAGAGTAGTACTGAATAACCATATACATCAATGTCCATAAAAGTATAAGGAAATAGACTAGTCTAGGTGGAGGGGGACTCCGAGACCTGCGCACGCTGGCAGGTATAGCTTGAGGTCTCTGAAGCTGAGCTCTTGCTAGTGCCTGGACTGGTAGGAGGTACCTGCATTTGTACAAAAAAATGTGTAGAAGCATAGCATGAGTACACATTAACGGTACCCAGTAAGTATCGAGCCTAACCTCGGTAGAGTAGCGACGAGGTCACGTCAAGGCCCAACTGGAATAAATAAGAAACTGAGCGAGTGATTAACAATTTAATAACAATAGTAATGGGAATGAAACAAGTAAGAAATATACCAAATTAATTACATAGAACCAAGGAAAATAATGCATCATGGAAGAAAATAAGAAATGTTAAGTCAAGGAAACCAAACAACCAAACGCATGTGAAGTAATAGAGAAGTACCAACAAGAGTCACTACCAAAGTACCACCTCGTAGTTTCGAACCACAAAAAATAATTTCCAGTCTTTCCTTGTATCACTGCGGGAGCCTTGCATTTAGTTTTGAAAATTATTTTTCCCGAAATAACATCTCGTGTTTTTTGCCAACCTTGTCAAACTGCATGGCTTCAAGTAGTTCCCCTACTAGCAACATGCATATCAAGCCCATCATATCTCACCGCATGCATATATGTTTTTGTTGAGCCAATTATATGCTTTTACCCACCTAATTGTTATGTATCTTAGTTAACCCCTTTGAGCATGTAATCCTGTTTCTTTGGCAACCACATTACAATCCGTACTCATTTGTTTGAATTGCCTATCTATTTGAACCTTTTACCTCTCGTGAGTACTTAAAATTATTATGAACCTTGTAAAAGTTGAAGTGTGAGGTGGTTGGTTTGTCTTTTAAGTGGAACTATTGAAATAAGGAGAAATGTGCATTGTATTGAAAAAAATAAGATCCACTTGAATTGGAAAAGAAATAAATTATAATAATTGTATGATTGTGAAAACTATTCCTTGATTGTGGTAACTCTTGATGTAATTCTGCTTAAAGAAGTGGGAGTTGATATATGTTGATTTAAGGGTGGAGTTATGGTTTTACATAAGTGTGGTGTTTCGAACAATGAAATGTATTCATTAAAGTGCTTAGGGAGGTGTAGTCACTCTTATATCTAAATGTATCATGCCCATCCCACAACCTACATTACAACCAATTAAAGTCCTATTTGATCCTTGACTAAATGAGCTCGATTAGTTGAGTAGTACACTACGGGCAAGCCTATGATACGTCTTTTGTGGCATATCAATGTTCTTTCTGAGAGTGAGCGAATTCTTTCTATATTTAGTTCATAATTGTTCTTAAATATTATTGTGTGTGGAACAACTCTCTATGTTGTGTGAGGGAACTTAATTCATGAAGAAAAGGTAATGCTTGACCTATGTGTTAGAGTAAGTGAGGGGGGTATAAATAATGCGTGGTGCTTTTGAGTCAAAATTTGAGGCTAGGATGTTAGGGTATTGTACTTAGTCTGTTTTAAATGTTCTTGGTGTGATGATGTCATGGCCCAAATTCCCAACCTTAGGAATCATGATGGTGCCTAACACCACACTTGCTAGGCAAGCCAATGTTAGAGTTCGATTATCTAATTTCCCTTGATTATTTACTTAAGCACAAATAGATAATTTAAAGTAAACTTAATTTAAATGATTTCAAATGAATACTCCAAATATAAAATAATAAGCAGCTAAAAAAAACCGAGTCCCGAACTAATTATATAAATTAATCTAAGACTACCCCAGAGTCTGGTGTCACAATTCATGAACTTCTAAGACTACTACAAATAACGGGCTGAAAGAAATAATATAACTGTTTTGAGAAATATAAAACAGTCTCTATGAACTAAGAGAAGACTCTCGGGATCTGCGAATGCCGGCAGATATACCTCGTGTCTCCGGATAATGGATAGCTGCTACTAAAAATCTCTACTGCGGGCCGGTACCTGGATCTGCACAAAAGAGTACAGAGTGTAGTATCAGTACAACCGACCCCATGTATTGAGACTCAGTCATCAATCTCTCCAGTCTCTCAGACTCACAAATATCATGACAATCAACAAATGATAGATGCAACCGAGTGTATAATTGAAAATTAAGAAAATAATTCAACAACAAAACGACCTTTGTGGGTCCCAACAATACCAACATAAGCCTTAACATGATTTCTAACATGAATCACAACTCAATTTCTCTAACACATGGAGAATACATGAATAATAACAAGATTTGATGACTACATAGTTCCACAGAATCAAATGAGTCATAATTCCTACGGTGCACGCCCACACGCCCGTCGCCTAGCATGTATGTCACCTCAACACCAACCTCATAACACGTATCTCAGGGATTCATACTCTTGGAACCAAGTTTATAAGAGTTATTTACCTCAAACCGCGCAAATCTCTACTCTAACAAGCCCTTGCCCCGCGAATCGGCCTCCGAACGACTTGAATCTAACAAAAAACAACTTAGTACAATCAACATTAGTTGTAGGAATCAATTCCATATGATAAAGCTAGATTATTTAATAAAAGTAAAAAAGTCAATCAAAAATTTAACCCCGGGCACACGTTTCAGAATCCAACAAAATTTACAAAACTCGAACATCCATTCAATAACAAGTCCAACCATACCAAAATTATCCAATCCCCACATCAAATCATCACTCAATTCCCCAAATCTTACTCTTCAATCCCTAGTCTAAAATTTTCAAAATTCCACGATAAAAACACATAATCTAGGTGGGAAATTCAATATTAATATAGATAAAAATGACCAAAAGTTTCTTACCTATCTAAATCTAGTGAAACCCCTCTCAAGAATCGCCTCCAACCTAGCTTGCAATGTCCAAAAATGAAGAAAACATAAAAACCCTCGATTTTATGAAGTCTGCTAGGCATCTCGCACATGCGAGACAAAAATCCGCTTCTGCGGGACCGCATTCGTGATGAAATATTTGCACCTGCGAATAAGTCTCTTCACTTCGCATCTGCACCCCCAATACCGCATCTGAAGAAGAGCTTTTGCGCCCAAACATTTGCTTCTGCCAAAGAACCTGACCACCTCAGCCTCACCAATTTTCGCTTCTGCGACCTCCCTTCCACAAGAGTGACTCCGCTTTCACGGACCACCTCTCGCACCTGCGACCCAGCAACCCCCAGCTCCACTTCGCACCTGCGCGTCGCTAGTCACACATGAAACCACTCCTTCCGCATATGCGATGGCACCAGGCATCAATACCTTAATCAAATATTCTAAGTCGAATTTCAATCTGTTAATCATCCGAAATCCACTGAGGCCCCCGAGACCTCAATAAAACATACCAACACGTTCTAAAACTTCATGAGAACTCGTTCAAAACCTCAAATTACATAAAAAAAATAGTCTAACCACGAATCACATATCGATTCATGCCTAAGGAACTTATGAACTTCAAACTTCTAAAACAAAAACCGAAATATACCAAACCAACTCTGATTGACCTCAAATTTTGTACACTAGTCGTAAATGACACAACGGACCTATTCCAACTTGCGGAACCAAAATCCTAGCCTCGTAACAATAAAGTCAACTCTCGGTCAAAATTCTCAACTCTCCAAACTTCTATGTTTCCAACATTCGCCAATTCAAGCTAAAAATGACCTACGGACCTCCAAATCCATATCATGGCACACTCCTAAGTCTAAAATCACCATAGGGTGCTATCAGAACCATCAAAACTCTATTCCGGAGTCATTTACACATAAGGCAACATCTGGTCAACACTTTTAACTTAGGCTTTCAACCTTGGGACGACGTGTCCCAATCTATTCTGAAACATCCTCGGAACCAAACCAATTATACCGGCAAGTCACTTATCAAAAAATGAGCATAGAATAAGCAATAAACGGGTAAAAGGGATATAATACTCTATACGACCGGTCGGGCCATTACATTCTCCCCCTCATAAATAATAGTTCGTCCTCGAACGGTTCTAGAGTCATACGTTGGGTCTCAAATAGGTGTGGATATATGCTCCGCGTCTCCTAAGTGCCTGGATCGGGTTATTTCGGTTTGTATCAAAACCAAACTAAACCAACTATATCGGTTTGGATGTGTTTGGTTTTGTTGGGTTTTTCGTTACTTAAATATTATTTCAATCTTACTTTCTCAAAATTTTGATAAGTAAATATATATTTAGTAAAAATATAAAAAATTGACAAATATATTATCTATTAAAATATTCTTATGGGAGAATTTTCTTAGTAACACATAGTAATAGTTATTTTTTTAGTCGTCTGACAATAATTTTTAGTCGATATACTCTTTCACGGTGAACTGAATTTACTAATTAAACATAAAAATCAATATGATACCTAAATAATAACAATCCCTTCACATTCGACAACGATATAAGAATTTAATAGATCTTAACATATGATATGAAATGGAAGAACAAAGAGATTGACGCATTTCATTAACAATTGATGGGAAAGTGATCATACAACCCATTATTTAAGATTAATAAATATGAAGCACTTCATATACTATTAAATATTATATCCCGCAAGATAATACCAAATATTTCTAGGTATTTTTTAAAGAAAATTCTATATAAATCTTAAAAGTATATATAAAAATTATATATTTATATGTTGGTTTGGTTCGGATTTTTTTAGTCAATACCAAACCAAATTAAACCAAACCTAGTCAGATTTTTTAATCGGTTTGGTTTGACTTTTCGGTTTGGTGTCGTTTTCCAGTTCGGTTTGTAAACCCCTAACTGAAGCTATGTTCTTTGACCTCAACTTTCGAACCTGCCGATCCAAAATGGTCACCGGCTCCACATCATAAGTCAAATTACCATCTAACTGACTCGTGCTGAAGTCTAAAACATGAGACTGATCGCCAAAATTCTTCTGGAGCATTGAAACATGAAACGCAGGATGAAAACTCGATAGACTAGGCGGCAATGCAAGCTTGTAAGCCACGTCTCTAATCCTCTCAAGCACCTCAAAAGGGACGATATACTGAGGGCTCAACTTTCCCTTCTTCTCGAACCTCATAACACCCTTCATGGGCGAAACCCTGAGCAATAACTTCTCCCCCACCATATAGGAAACATCACAAACCTTTCGATCGCATAGCTCTTCTGTCTAGACTGCGTCGTGCGGAGCAGATCCTGAATCAATTTAACCATTTCCAATTCATCCTCATCCAAGTCTGTACCCAATAACCTAGCCTCACCTGACTCAAACCAACCAACGGAGACCGACACCACCTCCAATACAAGACCTTATAGGGAGCCATCTGAATACTCGATTGGTAGTTGTTCTTGTAGGCAAACTCTGCAAGCGGCAGAAAATGATCCCAAGAACCCCCGAAATCCATGACACAAGCACATAACATATCTTATAATATCTGAATGGTGCGCTCGGACTGTCCGTCCGTCTAAGAGTGGAATGATGTACTCAACTCAACCCGTACGCTTAACTCTCACTGAACTACTCTCCAAAACTACGACGTAAACTGTGTGCCCCGATCTGAAATGAGGGACACCGGCACACCATGAAGGAGAACAATCTCGTGGATATAGATTTCAGTAACCCGCTCCGAAGAATAGGTAGTCCCAACTGGGATGAAATGCGCGGACTCAGTCAACCGGTCTACAATCACCCGAATTGCATCGAACTTCTTAAGAGTTTGTGGGATCTCAACTACGAGGTTCATGGTGATACCCTCCCATTTCCAAGTAGGAATCTCAAGCCTCTAAAGAAAACTGCCCGGACTCTGATGCTGCTACTTCACCCGCGACAATGCAAGCACTGAGATACAAACTCCATTATGTCTTTCTTCATCCTCCTCTATCAATAGTGCTGCCTCAATTTATGGTACATCTTTGCGGCACCCGGATAGATGGAATACCGCAAACTATGGGTCTCCGCAAGAATCAACTCATGTAGCCCATCCACATTAGGCACACAAATCCGACCATGAATCCGCAACACCCCATCATCCCAAATAGAAACCTTGCCGGCAGCACTATACTGAATTGTATCCTTAAGGACAAGTTAATGGGGGTCATCATACTGACTCTCTCTTATGCGATCATATAAAGAGGATCGAGAAACCATAAAAGCTAGAACCCGGCTAGGCTCCGAAACATCTAATCTCACGAACTGATTGGCCAAGACATGAACATTTGATGCAAGCGGTATCTCCCTAACGAGAGTAAATGCAAGTTTACCCATACTCACTACCGTTCTACTCAAGGTATCGGCCACCACATTAGTTTTCGCGAATGATACAAAATGGTAAAGACGTAGTCCTTTAGCAACTCCAACCAACTCCGCTTCCTCAAATTTAGATCATTTTGCTTGAACAAGTGATGAAGACTCCGATGATCTATAAATACCTCACAATACACACCGTAGAGATAATTCCTCCAAATCTTCAATGCTTGAACGATGGTTGCCAACTCTAAATCATGAACGAGGTAGTTCTTCTCATGAGATAAACTAGCGTGAATCATTAGCAATCATTCTACCCTTCTGCATCAGAACACCCCAATACTAATTTGAGAAGCATCGCAATACACTATATAAGAACCCGACACTGAAGGTAATACTAGAACCTGAGCTGTAGTCATGTGGTCAAGGCAGTCTTGAGCTTCTGAAATCTCTCTTCACTCTCATCCGACCACCTAAATGGAGCACCCTTATGAATCAACTGGTCAAAAGCGCCGCAATGAACGAGAAACCCATCACGAAGCGACGATAATATCTAGCCAAGCTGAGAAAACTCAAAATCTCAGTAGCTGAAGATGGTCTGGGCGAACTCTGAACCGCATCATCTTTTTCGGATCCACCTTGATCCCCTCACCACGTGCCCCAAGAACGCTACCAAACTGAGCCAAAACTCACACTTGGAGAACTTGGCATAAAGATTCTCCTCCCTCAACCTCTGTAGTATAATCCTCAGATGATGTGCATGATCCTCTTGTCTACGTGAGTACACCAGGATATCATCAATAAATGCTATGACAAACAAATGAAGACATGGCTGGAACACAATGTTCATCATACGCGTGAATGCTGCTGGGGCATTGGTAAGCCCAAAAGACATCACAAGGAACTCATAGTGGCCATAGCAGGTCTTGAATGCCGTCTTCAGAATATCCGAGTCCCGATTATTCAACTAGTGATACCCCGAGCTCAATTCAATCTTAGAGAACACTCTAGCTCCCTGAAGTTGGTCAAATAAGTCATCAATGCGCGACAAAGGATACTTGTTCTTAATTTTAACTTTGTTCAACTGTTTATAGTCAATGCACATCCGCATAGTACTATCCTTCTTCTTTAAAAACAAAACCGGTGCACCCCAAGGTGATACACTAGGCCTAATGAACCCCTTATCAAGAAGCTCTTGAAGCTGCTCTTTCAGTTGTTTCAACTTTGTTGGTGCCATACGACACAGAGGAATAGAAATGGACTTAGTGCCCGAAGCCAAGTCAATACCAAAATCAATGCCCTTGTCGAGTGGCATGCTCGACAAGTCGGCAGAAAACACATTTGGAAAGTCTCGCATTACCGGAATGAAATCAATAGTAGGAGTATCAACACCAATATCCCTCACAAAAACGAAATATGGCAAACACCCCTTCCTAACCATCTATTGGGCCTTAAGATATGAAATCACCCAATTGAGAACATAGTCCATAGAACCTCTCTACTCGATCTTAGGTAACTCGATATCGCTAACGTCATGGTCTTAGCGTGAAATTCCAAAATAGCATTACATTGGGACAACCAATCCATAACTAGAATTATGTCAAAATCAACCATACTAAGCAAGACATCAACTATAGTCTCCAATCCCCTAATGGTCACCACACACGACTAATACACACAGTCCGCGACGATAGAATCGCCACTGGTATAGATACATGAAAAGGCAAACCTAAGGACTCATGGGGAATATCTAGATAATGAGCAAAATATGATGATACATACGAATAAGTGGAACCAGGGTCAAATAATATGGAAGATTCCTTGTGGCATACTAAGGCAATACATGTGATCACTGCGTCTGAAGAAACGGCCTATGGCCTGGCAAGGAAAACATAGCATCGAGCTTGAGCGCCACCTGATCGGCCTCACCCTCTACGGCGACCCCTAGCTTCCTGAGCCCCACCCTGAGTTGGCTGAGCGGGTAGTGAAGTAACTGGTGCAGAAGTCATAACTTGACCCCTCTACTGAACTGGAAATCCAAAATGACCGGGTGACTACCCCCACACATGTCCAAACTCCCCGCACTCAAAGAAACTCCCCTATAGTGGTGTAGGATTAATCGGACCTCGAGAACCAGGATAACTACTAGAAGAACCTGGCACAAATAAACCCTAGACAGATGGAGCACGAGATGAATTCTGAGCTGGGAGGGCATTGAGAGATGACTAACCCAGACGAGCACTGTATGAAACATGACTAGCTGATGCACCACGATGAATCAGACGAGTCATCTGATCAAGTCTATAAAGACGACCCCTACTGTGTTGGGACTGCCCTTTATAAGAAACACCGCTGAAACCACCCGAACCATGAGGCCTCTTGCCCTCCCTCTCCTCACGCTCCTGATTACGGACCTGCTCTAGCTGCCTAGAAGTATCAACCACCTCGTTGAACCTAAAACCCGATGCAATATCCCGAGTCATGACAAAGCGCAATCCATGGTTGAGGCCATCAATGAACCTCCTAATCCTCTCCCTCTCTGTGGAAACTAACCATATCACGTGACAAGCCACCAACTATGAAAATCACATCTAAAACGAGGTCACGGACATACCCTCCAGGCATAGCTACTCAAACTGCCTACACAACTCCTACGGGTCTGTGGAATAAAATTCTCCAAGAAGAGAACGAAGAACTCGTGCCACGTAAGTGGTGCAGTGCCGGCTGGCCTGCTTAACTCACATGCCTCCACTATTTGAAGGCCGTCCGACAGCTGAAAAGTAGTAAATGAGACTCTAATAGTCTCCCGAATACCTGTCGTGCGAAGAATTCGCTGGCACCTATCTAAGAAGTTTAGAGCATCTTCATACTCAGCCTCACGGAATAATGGAGGTCTGAGCCTCCCAAACCTCTCTAGCTTATTCTGCTCATAGAGGGACCCACCTAGGTCTGAAGAGCGGTAACCGGGTGGGCTATTAGTACCCGTAATGTCTGAAGCCCCTACACCACCTGCTTTAGAGTATGGGTGGCGGGAGTGTGAGCACCTCCCCTGTCCTGAGAAGTGGCTGATGTGGCCTGAACTATAACCGCCTGAGCAAGGGTATTGAATACAGTCAATATCTAGGCCAAAACCTCCTAAATGCCTGGAATGACAATGGGCACAACTGGTGTCTGAGCTGGTCCCACCGGCTCAACCACTTCTAGGATCTACTCCTGAGCTGGAGCAACTAGCGGCTCCATGGATGTTGCTCTGGCTGCTGTAGGAGCTGCACCTTGACATCTACCGAAGCCCCAGCCTCTCGTGGCCCTGACTAGATGTACTAGTGGTTGTCCGCCCAATCTGGTAGTACATGTCCTCACCATTTATGAGATAATAGAATAACAGAAGTCCAGTTTTAGGAAAAAAAAAATGCACGACAAGAATACAAGAAAGTGAAGTTTTCCTAATGGTCTGGTAGCTTCTCGAAGATAAGTGCACATGTCTATGTACCGATCTGCAAGACAATACAAAACCTAATCATGATTCGTGAGACCTACGTAACCTAGGCTCTGATACCAACTTATCACGACCCAAAACTCAACATGTCATGATGGAGCCTATCACAAAACTAGGCAAGCCGACAATCATAAATAACTACACCTTTTTGAATTTGAAAACGTGATGAAATAAGTTTAACAATGAAATTCTCATAAATAACCAATAAGAAACCGCGACTCAATACAAAATCCCCCAAAATCTAGGTGTCACTGAGTACATGAGCTACTAAAATGTCAACACACTCAAACTGCTAATACAACTGGGTATAAGATAGAACAGTGCTAAATAACTGAAAAGAAGGAGAGACGAGACATGCGGACGCCAAAGCAGCTACCTCAAAAGTCTCCAAACATATGAAGCTCCAAATCTAGCAACTGTCGTGCCCAGAAGTACCTAGATCTGCACATGAAGTGCATAATGTAGTATGAGCACAACCGACCCAATGTACTCAATGAGTAACATGACTAACCTTTGACTGAAAGTAGTGAAGCTCCGAGAGGTAGTATTCTAATATAGATAATAACATCGCAAATATGATAGGGAAATGACAATAATAACTCAGAGAAAATCTCATAATCAATTTGGTAGACATTTCAGAATTCTAGACATGCTATCATGTATTTAACAATTTGAGCTCAACACGGATAAAATATGCCAAGTATGACTAATATGAGGTATGTCACATATCAATGTCTACATGTCAAATATATATGTCAAATGTAATGAAACACAATGATAAATTCATATACTCATACTCTCGGAGTATCTATCCTCACTCAGCACGCTCAATCTATCGGTACTCCCAATCACTCAGCAATCTCAATTACTCATCACGCTTAATCACTCATCACTCTCAATCACTCGACACTCACACACAGTAGGTACATACTCTCACTATAGGTATATCAGACTATGGAGGGGTGAATCTTTCCCAAGCGCTAATATAATCCAATCTTGGCATCAAGCATGTTGCGGCGTGCAACCCGATCCCCTAAATTTCACTCATAATTAGGTCCTCGGCCTCACTCATTCATAAATCTCCCCAGTCTCTTAGGCTCACAAATCTCATGACAATCCGCTAAAACAATGATAATGTAATGTAACAATAAATGGCAACGAAAACTGAGATATGATATGCAAATGATAGATGTCATTGAGTACATAAATGAAAATTAAGCAAATAGTTCAACAACAAAACGACCTTTGTGGGTCCCAACAGTACCAGCATATAGCCTAAACATGATTTCTAACATGAATCACAACTGAATTTCTCTAACACATGTACATGAATAATAACAAGATTAGATGACTACACGGTTCCACAGAATCAATTGAGTCACGATTAATACGGTTCACGCCCACACACATGTCACCTAGCATATACGTCACTTCAACACAAACTACATAACACGTATTTCAAGGATTCATCGTCTCAGAACCAAGTTTAGAAGTGTTACTTACCTCAAACTGTGTAAATCTCTACTCCAAAAAGACATTACATCACGAATCGGCCTCCAAATGACTCGAATCTAGCCACAAAAAACTTAATACAATCAACACAAGCTATAGAAATTAATTCCTTATGATAAAGTTAGGTTCTTTAATAAAAGTCAAAAAGTCAACCCAAAAGTGAACCCGGGCCCACGTATCGGAATCCAACAAAATTTACAAGTCCGAACACCCATTCAATAACGAGTCCAACCATACTAAAATTATCAAATTCTGACATCAAATCATCACTCAAATCCCCAAGATTTACTCTCCAGTCCCTAGCCTAATATTTCAAAAATTCCACCATAAAAACACATAATCTACATGGGAAATTCAATGGGAATTCAATATTGATAGATAAAAATGACCAAAAGTTTCTTACCTCTCTAAATCTAGTGTACCCCTATCAATAATTGCCTCCAACCGAGCTTGTAAAGTCCAAAAATGAGAAAAACCTCAAAACCCTTGATTTATGAAGTCTGCCAGGCATCTCACACATGCGAGCCAAAAAATCCTCTTATACGGGACCACATTGATAAGTAGGGATTTTAACCTATTAATTTCTCTCTTTTACTTATGTTTTAGTCTAAAAATGTATGAAGGTGTTTTCGGAAACTAATGTAATATGCTTGCTTGCAAGAATTGTTCAAAATTAGCCAAAGGAGTCATAATCAACTCATAAAGAAGTCAAAACATGAACAAAAACCAAGACTGGACCAAGAGATCTGAAACGCGGACCTCACAAATATTGTGTGGCCGCGAAAGCCACGATGCTTCCGCGATACGCGGTAGAGAGATTCAGAGAAGGTGAATTTTGGGCTAACTGATGGGCGCGGTCCGCACCATAAATGTGTGGCCGCGAGAGTACCTGTGCGGCCAGTGATTGGAATTACGCGGACTGCGATGACCGTGGTTCAGAGAGCTTGCAACCTGCGCAAAAGAGACGGTCCGTGTCAGAATTGTGCGGCCGCGGAAGTCCCTTATGCAGTCGCGATGGAAATTATGCGTTCCGCGAAACTCAGCTCAACCCAGATCCAGAATTGAAGAACGCGGGCCGCAATCAAAATTATGTGGCCGCAAAATCAAGAGTGCGGCCGCACTCAGAATTATGCGGCTGCACAACCTCCCGCAGGGGTATTTTTGTTAGAAAATTTCAGCAGAGTATAAATAGAACTTTTTGTCATTTTTAGGTTATGTTATGTATTATTAGAGCACGTGAGACGACTAGGTTTTCCATTTTGGAAATGTTTTTATTAGATTCATCTTTCAACATTAGATATACATCTTTTAATCTAGTATTATGAATTTTATCTTCTTTTCATCTTCAATTTCTATTATTTCCATGAGTAGCTACACCCATAGTTAGGGTTCTGACCCAACCCTAGTGTGGGTATTTAATGGGTGTTGAACTTTAGGGTATTAATGTGTATGGTTAGTTATATTTAGCCTAGTTCTTGCTAGAACTATAGAATTAGTGGTTGCAAACACTGATTCATGCCTTTATGACTTAGTCTATACTTGAGAAAGAGGGACTAAGTCTAGGAAAACTAGGCTAAAAAGAAATTGTGGTGAACTCAAGAAATTGATAGCCCCAATTAAAGGGTTAAATATAGAGATAGTAATACCCGACTTAAGCTAATATCACTTGAATTGCGTGAATATCCATTTGGACTTGATAAAGCAAAATTGGGCAAAATCACTCAAACTAACGAGAAATATAGAGTGAGTACCCGGGTGTGATGGCTATATTACGACCCCAAGTAATCAAGCTTGCCATAGATTCTTGCTACCCGTTAGATATCCACCTAGGCAGAAGTCACTACCCTAGTCTCTTTAACTACTTGAAAACAAAAACACAGATATTGTACTTAGTTTCACTTATTGCATACAATAGAGTAAAGTTAGATGTGGAAATCAAACCTGTAATTAAGAGCAAAACCCGCATCTAAACTTAACTATAAACCTCATTCCATACAAATTAACTCCCCGTGGATTCGATCCCGACCTAGTTGGGTAAAACTGCATCGACCATCCTCACTACTCAATAGTAGTGTAGGCTTGGACCCGATCAATTTTTGGCATCGTTGCCGGGGAGTTAGACGATCTTAGCTATATATCTAACTATTTGTGTGTTTTGTTTTTCTTTCTTCCCATTTTTCTAATTTTATGTGTCAATTGCTTTTAGGTACCAAATGGCTCATAACGAGGCCCTCGGACATATTCCTTCGGGGGAGGAGGTAGATGAAAATCAAGTGGATGAGGTTCATCTTGAACAAGTACAAAGAAGAGGTCGCTCGCCTCATGACAAAATTCCAAACCCTCCCCCACCGCCTCCAAGGGCAGCACACCGGGTGTTGCCTAACGAAGGCTATGCCAGCGCAATAGTCCCCTCCCCGGATTCGGGCAGGCAACTTTCAAATAACCAATGTCATGCTTACTCTATTGGAACATGGGATTTCAACTGAATACTCTATTGGAACATGGGATTTCTTCACCGTAGCTCCACAAAAAAAATGCCTATAAGCATCTCAAAGGTTTTGTTGACACGTGATGGGGGAGAAAGCAGAAGAATGTATCTGAGGATGCTTTGAGGTTAAGGCTTTTCCCTTTATCACATATAGGGAAGGCTTTTGATTGGCTTGAGATGCTACCCAACCATTCCATACACATTTGGGATGAGTTGGCCGAGAAGTTCATAGAAAAGTGCTTTTCTCCGGGACATATGGCAACATTGAGAGATGAAATCCTTGGTTTTAAACAAGAGCTAAATGAACTGTTACAGGAGATTTGGGAGAGGTACCCGACAATGGTCAAAGAATTCCCCTACAACGATATGACTGAGGCAGTAATCCAGAAAACCTTTTATAGGGGGATCAAAACAACTAACTAGTGTGTGGTGAATCAGCTCGCAGGGGGTAAATTCATGAACACGACATACCCAGAAGCATGTGAAATATTAGATGAGATGGCGGATACCTCTTCAGCATGGCAAAGTAGAGCTAATGTTCCTCAGGGTGACGCTAATGTTATCCACCTTCGCAAGGAACTTCATGATCATGGACAAGCCATAGTAGAGTTGACAACCACTATGAATCAGTTGGCCAAGGCTCAACTTCAGTAGGTTAGGGGCCATAACAAGTAAATGCCATGGAAGGAGTAAACATGATGGTCAACAAGAGAAAACAAAGAGGTCAACAATTTCAAAACAATCCGGATCAATTTGAGCAAAGTGGTAGTGGTTACAATCCAGATGACTCTTATGATGATCAAAGTGAATAGGTTCTATATGCCAATAACTACCAATGGTACCTCACCTGGAGGCGGGACTCCATTTGGCTGAGTCCATTCTTCCAGGCCATTTCATTCGGCGCTACAGGCTTCGTATGGTACTTCGGGTGGTCGTGGTTCTTATCTGCCTTGTCCTGCTCAGCCAGTCTACATTGCTCCTTCAGCTCCTATTAGAGCACCTCCTCCGCACAGTTTTCATCGTGGTCATCCGGTTTGTTGGGTCAACATACTTATCGGGAGGGATGTTTCGAGTGTGGTGAATATGGGCATGTTCGGAAGACTTGTCCAAAATATGCAGGTAATCAGTTCCAGCAGCAGGGTTATCATGCTATAATTCTGGCACCAGCTCCAGTACCACCTACCCAGCTAGCAAAGGGTACAGACCAGGTAGTTAGAGGTAGAGGCCAGAATGTTAGAGGTGGAGGTCAGATAGCTAGAGGCGGAGGTCAGCCTGCTAGAGGTGGGGGTCCTCCTAGAGGTGTGATTCAGGGTGGCGGGGCCCAGCCCCGACTATATGCATTTCCAGCTAGGCTTGAGGCAGAGTCCTCCGACGTTGTTATTACAGGTATGATCTCAGTTTGTGATAGAGCTTCTTCAGTTTTGTGTGATCCGGAGTCTACTTATTCTTATGTTTCATCCTATTTTTCCTCGTATTTGAATGTGCCTCGTGATTCCTTGAGTGTTCCTGTTTATGTTTCTACACCCGTGGGGGATGCTATGGTCGTAGATTGTGTATATCGTTCGTGCTTTGTAGTCCTTAAAGGTCTCGAGACTAGTGTGGATCTTTTACTTCTAGACATGGTCGATTTTGATGTTATATTGGGCATGGATTGGTTGTCGCCCTATTACGCCATCTTGGACTATCACGCCAAGACAGTTACCTTAGCCTTGCCAGGGTTGCCTCGATTAGAATGGAAAGGGACTCATGGTCATTCTCCCAGCTGAGTGATTTCATATGCCAAGGCTCGTCGCATGGTGGAGAAAGAGTGTTTGGCTTATTTGGCTCATATTCATGACTCCGATGCTGAGGTTTCTTCTATAGAGTCAGTTTTTATTGTTCGTGAGTTTCCCGAGGTGTTTCCTGTAGACCTGTCGGGGATGCCACCAGACAGAGATATTGATTTTTGTATTGATGTGGCTCCGGGCGCTCGGCCCATTTCCATTCCTCCATATTGGATGACCCCACCAGAATTGAAAGAGTTGAAAGAACAGCTGCAAGACCTGCTAGATAATGGTTTCATCAGACCTAGTGTCTCGCCTTGGGGTGCACCAATTTTGTTTGTAAAGAAGAAAGATGGATCGATGAGGATGTGTAAAGATTATCGACAGCTGAATAAAGTTACTATCAAGAATAAGTATCCGTTGCCGAGAATTGATGACTTAATCGATCAGCTTCAGGGTGCTAGGGTATTTTCAAAAATTGATTTGAGGTTGGGCTATCATCAGCTAAATATTAGGGCGTCCGATGTTCCTAAGATAGCCTTTCGGACGAGGTATGGGCATTATGAATTTTTGGTTATGTCTTTTGGGCTAACTAATGCTCCAGCATCCTTTATGGATTTGATTTATCGGTTTTTCAAGCCTCACCGGGACTATTTCGTGATCGTGTTCATTGATGATATTCTAATATACTCCCGAAGTCGGGAAGAGCATGAGCATCACCTCCGTATAGCCCTCCAGACTTTGAGATATAATCAGTTGTATGCCATGTTTTCAAAATGCGAGTTCTGGTTAGATTCCGTAGCCTTCTTGGGACATATCGTATCACCTGAGGGTATTCTGGTTGATCCTAAGAAGATTGAGGCCGTCAAGAACTAGCCTAGACCCACTACAGTTACGGAGATTAGGAGTTTCTTGGGTTTGGCGGGTTATTGCCGTCGTTTTGTGGAGGGGTTTTCATCCATAGCAGCCCCGATGACTAAATTCACTCAGAAAGGTGCCCCATTTAAATGGTCAGACGAGTGCGAGGCGAGCTTCTAGAAGCTCAAGAGAGCCTTGACTTTAACACCGGTGTTGGTGTTACCATCAGGTTCGGGTTCTTTCACGGTGTATTATGATGCTTCCCGAGTTGGACTTGGAGCAGTATTGATGAAGGATGGCTGGGTGATTGCGTATGCGTATCGGCAGCTGAAAGCCCATGAGAAGAATTATCTTGTTCATGACTTAGAGTTGGCAGCCATTGTTCATGCATTGAATATTTGGAGGCACTGCCTTTATGGCGTGCCGTGTGAGGTTTTCACTGACTATCACAGTCTCCAGTACTTATTCAAGCAGAAAGATCTAAATTTGAGGCAACGGAGATGGTTAGAGTTACTGAAGGATTATGATGTCACTATATTGTATCACCTAGTGAAGGCCAACGTGGTGGCCGATGCATTGAGTAGAAAGGCGGTGAGTATGGGCAGCCTTGCGTACATTCCAGTCGGTGAGAGATCGTTAGCTTCAGACATTCAGAACCTGGCTAATCAGTTCGTGAGCTTGGATATTTTGCCGAGTAGTGTTCTAGCTTGTACAATCACTAGGTCTTCTCTAATTGAGCGTATCCGAGAGCGATAGGATGATGACCCACATTTGATGGTTCTTAGGGACACAGTTCGGCGCGGTGGTGCCAAGCATGTTACATTTGGAGATGATGGTGTTTTGAAGATGCAGGGTCGTATATGTGTGCCTAATGTTGATGGCCTTCGTGAGTTGATACTTGAGGAGCCTCATAGTTCTAAGTATTCGATTCACTCAGGTGCAGCCAAAATGTACCAAGACTTGAGGCATCATTATTGGTGCAGGAAGATGAAAAGGACATTGTTGCTTATGTGGATCGTTGCTTGAATTGTCAGCAAGTAAAGTATGAGCATCAGAGACCTGGTGGTTTGCTTCAGCAGATAGAGATTCCCGAGTGGAAGTGGGAGCCTATCACTATGGACTTCGTTGTTAGACTCCCACGGACTCAGAGGAAATTTGACACAGTTTGGGTTATTGTGGATAAGCTGATTAAATCAGCACATTTAATTCCTGTGGCAAGTACTTATACTTTGGAGTTGTTGGCTGAGTTATATATTCAGGAGATTGTTCGCCTTCATGGTGTGCCCATGTCTATCATTTCTGACCGGGGTACCCAGTTTACTTCGCACTTTTGGAGGGCAGTTCACCATGAGTTGGGTACCCGAGATGAGTTAAGCACAGCATTTCACCCTCAAACTGACGGGCAGTCCGAGCATACCATTCAGATTTTGGAGCATATGCTCCGTGCTTGTGTTATTGACTTTAGAGGTTCTTGGGATCAGTTATTGCCGTTAGCGGAGTTCGCTTATCATAATAGTTATCAGTCGAGCATTCAGATGGCTCCTTATGAGACATTATATGGTAGACGGTGCAAATCGCCAGTCGGATGGTTTGAGCCGGGAGAGGCTCGGTTTCTGGGTACAGACTTAGTTCAGGAGGCCATAGATAAGGTCAAGATTATTCAGGAGAGACTTCGTGCAGCTCATTCTAGGCAAAAGAGTTATGCTGATCGTAAGGTTCGTGATGTGGCATTCATGGTTGGAGAGAGAGTATTGCTTCGTGTGTCGCCCATGACGGGTGTTATGAGGTTTGGAAAGAAGGGTAAGTTGAGCCCTAGGTATATCGGGCCGTTTGAGATTCTTGATAGAGTGGGGGGGGTAGCTTATGGACTTGCGTTGCCTCCAGGGTTATCCTCAGTTCATCTGGTATTCCACGTGTCGATGCTCCGGAAATATCTTGGTGACCCATCCCACGTGTTAGATTTCAGCTCTGTCCAATTGGACAAAGACTTGACTTATGAGGAGGAGCCGGTAGCCATTTTAGACCGGCAGGTTCGTCAGTTGAGGTCTAAGAGTTTTCCTTCAGTTCGAGTGTAGTGGAAAGGCCAGCCCGTTGAGGGAACTACTTGGGAGTCCGAGTCAGACATGCAAAGTAGATATCCACACTTGTTTGCCAATTTAGGTAATTTTCTAATTCCGTTCGAGGACGAACGTTTGTTTTAGAGGTGGAGATTGTGATGACTCAAGGGGTCATTTATTGAATTTAGACTTCTTTCTAGGCTTATTAGCCATAAAAAGATTAATTTTAAATACCTCGATTTGCGTACATAGTCCGGGCGGGAAACCGGAAAGCTTTTATGTGAAAATATGAGACACGGTAATTTCTAGAGTTAAAATTTGATTATAGTTGACTTTGGTCAACATTTTAAGCAAACGGACCCGGATCCGTGTTCCGATTATCCCGGGAGGTCCGCAGTAAAATATGGGAATTGGGCTTATGCCTGGAAATGAATTCCGAGGTCCAAGCCTTAGAAATCAATTTCTGAAAGAAATTATTTTGCTGAAATGTTAATGAAATAAAGAAAAGAATTAATATTTGAAACCATTGGTATCGGGCCCGTATTTTGGTTCCGGATCCCGGTACAGATTTGTTATAGTATTTAAATGCTAACTATGAAATTTGGTGAAAACGGAGTTTATTTGACATGATTGGGACGTCCGGTTGAGAAATAATGAACTTTAAGTGTCCTTGAGAAAACTGATGAGTTTGGGGGTTTAATTCATATTTTTACAGGTTATTTTCATGATTTAATCACACGAGCAAGTCCGTATGATATTTTTAGACTTGCGTGCATGTTTCGTTTAGAGCCCCTAGGGCTCGGGTGAGTTTCAGATAGGCCACGAGATGTTTTACACTTATGAAAAAATGGATGTTTTGCTGTTGCTGGTGCACAGTACCTTTGTTCTTCGCGAACACACCCCTACCCTAGCGAACGCATAGTGTAATTTGGACCTGGGGATGGGGAAGCCAACTGTGCTATGCAAACGCATAGCTTTCCATGCGAACGCATTGGGTTAATTGGGCATGGGGGAGGGGAGCCCAAATACCCTATGCGAATGCATCCCCCCTAACGCGATCGCGATGGCCAACAGGCCTGACCCAATGCGAATGCGGGCAGGCCCATGCGAACGCATAGAAGGCCTGCCCATCTATATTTAAACATTTTAAAACATGGACACATCCCTTTCTCTTCATATTTTTCGAACCCCACGGCCCTAAGGACGAATTTCTTTACCAAAGTTCATCCCCAAGTTGTTGGTAATAAATTATAAACTTTACTCTTTTAATTACCTAATGTTTTTCATCACTTTTAAATCAAAAACTAAGAATTCTCATGGTAAAGATTGAGGGTTTGGGTAGAATAAGGGAATTTTGTAAAAATTGAATCTTTACCTCGAATTGAGGTCGGATTTAGAAACTAATTGTATATTCGGGATCGTGGGTGAATGGGTAAACGTAATTTGGTCTGATCCCCGAGTTTGGACCAAGCGGGCCCGGGGTCTGGTTTTCACTTTTTTTGATAAAACTTAGAAAAGATTATAATTTTTAGTAAAGTTAATTCTTTTAGCATTAATTAATGATATTAAGTTAATTATGGTTAGATTCGGGTGTATTGGAGGTGAATTCAAAAGAAAAAGCTATAATTGAGCAGTGAGTGGTCTGCGCATTTGAGGTAAGTGCTTGGTTTAACCTTGACTTGAGGGAATAGGAATCCCCAACTTAATTGTTATGTGAAAATGCATGTGTGTGGTGTATAGGTGAGGTGACGAGTATCTATGCACCACAAAATGGTCCACTTACATGATCTCTTCTTCGTTTCCAATCTAACTGCTTCATGTTTTTAATTGTTTCATGTTCATTGTTGTTTTCTATAATTACTTGGTTTGTTATATTGCAGTTGTTTTCCTTGGTTTCATTGTGGTACATAAAGACTGAGTGGGTTGACATTGTTTTACGAGATGTATATATATATATATATATTCTTGTTGGTTCATTTAAGATATTATTTATGAAGTTAGTGAGAACTATCGTTTATTGTTTATGATTGTTGAGACAAAAGTATTGTGAAAGGCTTGACCTGAATTGTGAAAGTTTTGATATATTTATATATATATATATATATATATATATTAAAATTGCCTCGCCTTAGCCTCGTCACTACTTCGTCGAGGTTAGGATCGACACGAGGACGGGGGCCTGATTGTGAGTGATATTTATAGGACCGGGCTGCACGCAACATGCTTTATTGATACATGCCATGATTGATTTATATTAGCGCTTGGGCAGGATCCGCTCCTCCGGAGTCTAACATATTAGTAGTGAACGCAGGTACCTACCGAGTGAAAGTGTCGAGTGCAAGAGTCGAGCGATTGAGAGTGGTGATTGATTGAGAGTGATGAGTGATTGAGAGTGCTGAGTGATTCGGAGTACCGAGTGATTGAGCGTGCTAAGTGAGGATGAGTATTTTGAAAGTGAGAATATGACTTTATCACTATGTTGCATTACAGTTGACATGCATATTTGACATATAGACATCGAGATGTAACATTTCACATATTAATCATACTTGGCATATATTATCCGTGTTGAGATCAAACTATTAAATACCTGAAAGCATGTCTATAATTTTGAACTGTCAACAAATTGATTATGAGATTTTCTCCAAGTTATTATTGTCATTTCCTTGTCATATCTATGTTGTTATTATCTGGATTTGGATTGTACCTTTTTGAGCTCGTCACTGCATTCAGCCCAAGGATAGCCCTGTTACTTATTGAGTCATTGGGTTGGTTGTACTCATACTACACTCTGCACTTCGTATGCAGATCAAGGTACTTCTGGGCACGACGATTGCTAGATTTGGAGCTTCATATGTTTGGAGACTTTTGAGGTAGTTGCTTTGGTATCCGCAGACCTCGACTCTCCTTCCTTTCAGTTATTTGGCACTATTATATCTTTTTAGACAGTTGTATTAGCATTTTGACTGTGTTGGCATTTTAGTAGCTCATGTACTCAGCAACACCCGGATTTAGGAATTTCGTATTGAGTCGCGGTATTTATTATCAGTTTTTTCTGAGAATGTCACTGTTAAACTTATTTCATTATGTTTTCAAACAAAAGGTGTAGTTATTTATGTTTGTCGGCTTGCCTAATTCTATGATAGGTGTCATCAACATGTTGAGTTGTGGGTCGTGACATTAACAGTTTAGGATTTGATATTTGATAATTTATTTAATTCATGTTTAAATAGAATTTGTATTTATAATTAATATAGAAATATCTTTATTGTTTTTACTTGAAATAAGTTTCATTTTATTTAAGTAAGAGTATAGGTAGCTTATTTTATTTGTGGAGAATCTGTAGAGAGTTTTAGAGATTTATAATAAAAATTACTTTTTTTTCTTCAATCTATTGAGAATCTAGCCCAAATTTTATATGTGTTTGATTCTTTAAAATTTCAATGTTTAGAACTATCATCTTAATGATTGAATTAATAGTGAAAGGTGGTTTAGCTAGGAAAAATTGGTTGAAGTCACGTTTTAAGTATGGTTATTGGGTTTTGACCAAGCACTTCATGATATTTACTTTTTCCTTCCCTTTTTTATGAAATGAAGGTACTTGTGGCTTATCCTTAAGTTCTTTGTCGTATTTATGGAAATGTTTGATACTTTTGCTATGGAGGGCAGATACTATCCCCCTTAATAGTTAATAATAACCCAATTAAATTTAGGACTTTCCACATTGCTCCCAACAATCTAATACGCTGTAAAAAGTCAGTGACATACTTTCTTATCTAAAAAGATTACTCCTCCCTAGGATGTGTGGCATTAGAATAAGATGTATTAAGTTTTTATTTTATTTTATGAATTATATTTACATAAGAATAAAAAATATATACATAATATATAAGACAGCGTGAAGAAACTAAGAAAACATCATTCTTGTTATAAATAGTATTTTATCTATGGTGAATGTCTATATTCTAGATCGATTCTAGGATTTATTACTTGGTGACTAAGTCACTTTTTCCTTATAAATAGAGGGGTTCTATTCCACTGTAATTGATCTAAAATCAATATGAGTTATCTCTCTACTTTTCTGTGAAATACTCTTATCTTCTTTTATCGTTTTATAACATGTTATCAGCATGAGACTCTAACCAATTGAGTAGAAGATTTGGGATTGAGCATAATGATTGTCAATTGTTCCATGAACTTCCTTCATGATTAAATTTTGGATATAAGGTAAGTATTTTACTTTATTTTTCTCTTTTAAATTCTTGAAATTCTATAATTTGATTTTAAATATAAGCAAAGACAATAAACTTTGATTATAAATCTAATAGAGTTTGCAAGAAATTATAACCACCCAAAGTGGTAAAATATTTGTGTCATGCCATGATCAAATTCATGTATGATTGTGGGCAAAGAAGTTGAAACACGTCCCATTGAATTTGCTTCATTCTCATTCCCCTTAAGAGAATGTGATAGCAATATGTAACAAGTCTGAAAGAAGACAAAATTATTACCGTGAAGGTATAAATGGATGTGGACGTGGCAATAGACGAAATTATAATCGTCATCATTGTTGTAATGAGAACAATGAGGATTCTCAAAATAATCCTTCACTTTGTGAAAGTAATATTTGTCATCGATTTGACATGAGATTTTGTAAAGCACATAGAGATGACTGTGGTCCATCCATGATGTGAATGTGACAACATCTAATTATGAATACATAACGTTCTTGGAATAATATAAACGTGCTAGATGATAGTGAATATACAACACTAATCTCTAGAAAAAGGTTTGAGATGAAATAAGAAAATAATTTCATTATTATGGCATAAATGATTATTGATCACGTACCTATTGTGATTAGCCAAAATATTATGGCAATGCGATTATTACATGGAAAAAAATAATAGAAGCAACATATCTTGCCTATAATGATTTTGATCATGACTATAATGGTATAACTTTCCCCTTGAAAGAGATATTCATCGTATGGATGTTGACGAATATGTGGTAGTACCAAAATAATTGAGAGCTCTGTAAGAGCCAATTATTATTATTTTTGAGGAATTAAATTGATTGTCTGTAACGACCCGACCGGTCGTTCCGAGAGTTATAGCCATTTCTCCCATTTCTGTTTCTTTATGTGTTGTTCAGCGGTATTGTATGGTATCGGGTCGGGCTCGGGTTCGAAATGTAATTTGGGAGTTCGTGGTAGAATTAGGCTTGAATTGGCAAAATTGGAAATTTGGGAATTTCCGATATGTAGTAGAAAAATTAGATATCGGGGTTGGAATAGAATTACGGAAGTTTGAATAGATTCGGGGTGTCATATTTGATTTATGTTTAAAATTTGGGGCCATATGGGCATGATTTGATTGGTTTCGGCATCGATGGCGAAATTTAGGAGTTATAAGTTATTAGGCTTGAATTCGGGTTTGATTTGATATTTTGGTGTTGTTTTGAGTGATTCGTAGGTTTGGCTAAGTTTGAATGATGTTATGGGATGTTTTGGTATTGTTGGTTGAGGTCCCAAGGGCCTCGGGTGTGTTTCAGATGGTTAGTAGATGTGTTTAGCTGTTGAAAAAGCTGCGAACATTGTTGGTGTTGGGTCTCTGATGTTGGGAAGCGCGGGCCGCACAAAATTGGCGCGGATCGCGGCGGGATCTCGCGGCGGCGGCTGGATATCGCTGTCAGCGGTGAAGGCTGGCACGGACCGCGTAAGTTTGGATGCGACCGCAGGAGATGGAGACTTTCGCGGTCGCGGTAGAAAATCCGTGGACAGCGGTGAGGCGTGCGTGGCAGCGGTAGAAATTGGCATACCGCAAAGTGAGGATCTGAGGGGTGCACTATAAATACGGGGTTCAGGATTTTATTTCACATTTTGGACCTAGAGAGCTCGGGTTGTGGCGATGTTTCGAAGGTTTTTACAGAAATTCATCGGGGTAAGTGATTCTAACTCATATTAGGCTAATATACATGGATATATCACTGATTTCATCATTTGATTAGTACTTTGGAGTGGAAATTTGGGAAAAATTGTAGAAACTTCATAAAATGGATTTTTGGGAGTTGAATGTCAATTCGAAGTCGGATTTTGATAAATTTGGTATGGGTGAAATCGTGAGTGAATGGATTTCCTAGTTTTGTAAATTTAATCGGATTTCGAAACGTGGGACCGAGGGCCGGGATTGACCAATATCGGAATTTATGGTCTAATTTGATAATTTTCATATAGGATTCATTCCTTAAGCGTATATTGATGATAATATACTTATTTTGGTCAAATTTGGAGCGTTTTGAGGCCGAGTCGAGCGGCAAGGTCATTGCGGAGTATGATGTTTGGTTGATTGAGGTAAGTAATGCTTCCAAACTTGGTTCTGAGGTTTCGAAAACCCAAACTATGTGTTACGTGATTAGAATTGAGGTGACGCACATGCCAAGTGACGGGCGTGCGGGCGTGCACCATGAGAATTGTGGCTTGGTTCATTCCATGGCACCGCTTAGCGACTCTTTCTTGATATCTGTGCTTTTATCATGTGAATAAGTAAATATGCTACAAATCATGCTAGATATTTGTTTAAGGCTTCATGTCGATACAATTGAGTCCCGAGTGGTCGTTTCTTGCTGTCATCTCATTTGTTTCATTGATATTCTATACTCAATCTTATTCATGCACATCATATCATGCCTTAGTCTCAGTTGTTATTATTTGGCACATAATAGCATTGTTTCGGGCTAGTTTCATGGCATTGTGAGCCCGTGTGTATATGACTTGAGAGTGATGACTGAGTGAGGCTGGGAGCCTGATTATGAGTGACATTTATGGGATCGGGCTGCATGCCGCAACATGTTATATTGATTTATGCTTGGATTGGCTTATGATAACGCTTGGGTTGTAGGAGCCCCTCCGGAGTCTATGACACACCGCCAGTGAGCACAGATGATATTATTGAGGGATGGATTTCCCTAGGCATGGATTTTTCCGAAGTATTATTGTGGGATGAATTTCCCTGGGCATGGATTTATCCGAAGTATTATTGAGGGATGGATTTCCCTGGATATGGATTTCTCCGAAGTATTGATATCGGGAGATGGAATTGTCCACAGGGTTGGATTACCCTTGTCCTCGGTACAAAGTGACTATATAGTCAGCATCGAGTATGTTCCGCGATGGATTTCCCTGGGCCGGATGGCCATATGCGGTACCGAGTGGTTGACCACTTGAGAGTGGGAGTACATGGTACACTTCATACATATTATGCATTGGTACTTAGAGATATGCTGATATTATTACCTTACATTGTTCAGAGTTGCATTTACTTTATTTCCTGAGCTGAATACTTGAACGGAAAGCATGTATACTTTACTGTGCAGTAAATTTGTTAATTGTTGAGGTTTAGTCCGTCATTACATCTCAGCCGAGAGTTTGAGCTTGTTACCTACTGAGTTAGTGTACTCACGTTACCTCCTGCACCTTGTGTGCAGATTCAGGTATCTCAGGCCACGGTAGCGGTTGTTGACCATTTCTATTGCGGATCATATTCAGAGTTAGCGAGGTAGCTGCTTGGCAATTGCAGACCTGCGTTTCTCAATACTTACCTTCCTTTGTGTATATTGTTGGCTATTTTCCAGAAAATGTTGTCTTGTTAAATTCTGGAACAGTTGTAGTATTGACTCATGAATTAGTGATACCAGATGTTGGGATTTATTTCACAGTATTTTAGGTTTTGACTTTATCCTTTTATTTTGGAATCTCTGTTGAAAAAGGTTAATATTTAAATATTTTTATGAAAAAACCGAATTGTTTGAAAGTGTGACGGCTTGCATAGTTCCACGATAGGCATCATCACGCCCAAGTTGGTTTTGGGTCGTGAAAAGTTGGTATCAGAGCCTAGGTTACATAGGTCTCACAAGTCTTGAGCAGGTTTACTAGAGTCTTGTGGATCGGTACGGAGACGTCTGTACTTATCTTCGAGAGGCTGCAGAAACCTTAGGAAAAATTTCACATTCTTGAATTCTTGTCGTGCGAATCCATCGCTACTGGTAACTAAAATTCCATTTGTTTCATTATCTCACAGATGGTGAGGACACTTGCTACAGGACAGGATGACCAGCCATTAGTTAGGCCCACGAGGGGTCGAGGTCGTGGTAGGGGTAGGGGTGAAGCCACCGCAGCAGCGGGGGCAGTACCTATAGACCCTCCTAATGTTCCAGATCAGGTCCCATCCGCGGATGTTCCACCAGGACCAGCTCAGGCACCAGCTGTGCCTATTGTCATTCCAGGTCTTCAGAAGACCTTGGCTTAGATCTTGACCGCGTGCACTAGTCTTGCTCATGCGGTCGCTGTTTCTACTATAGAAGCTACTACTTAAGCGGGAGGAGGCACACAGACTCCTGTCACTCGCAAACCGGAGCAGGTTGTTCAGGGACTTTAGACATCGGGGGCACCTCCAGCCCAGCCAGTTGCACCTGCTCAGGATTATGTGGTTCTTGTCATGCCTGATGACGAGCAGCGTAGGTTGGAGAGGTTTGGTAGACTTCAGCCTCCGACTTTCAATGGTGTAGAGGGCGAGAACGCCCGGGGTTTCTTGGACAAGTGTAAGAGGATTCTATGTACATCGGATATTTTGGAGACCAGTGGGGTCTCGTTTACTACCTTCTAGATCTCGGGAGCCACCTTTACTTAGTTGGAGGTTTATGAGAGGCGTAGGCGTGTTGGTGCAACGCCCCTTACCTGGCAGCAGTTCTCCGCTCTCTTTCTGGAGAAAAATGTGCCACAATCCCACAAAGAGGAATTGCGCAGGTAGTTCGAGCAATTGTGTCAGGATGATATGACTGTGATGTAGTACGAGATGAGATTTTTAGAGCTAGCCTGTTATGATGTTTGGTTGGTTCCTACAGATAGGGAGAGGATCAGAAGGTTCGTGGATGGCCTCTCATATCAGCTTCGGATTCTTATGACCAGAGAGAGGGTGTCAGGTGCTACATTTAAGGAGGTAGTGACATCGCCCAAGAGATTGAGTTATTTCATCGCCAGGAGCAAGTTGAGAGGGAGGCCAAGAGGCCTCAGGGATCTGGTAGTTATGGTGTGTTCCTTCTAGAGGTCAGGTTCATCACGACAGAGGTCGTTCATTCAGGATTGCTCAGTCAGCTCGCCCAGCGCACCGTGGTGCATTATTGGGGCATAGTTCCCATATTTTTCATCAGGGTCACTCATCATTCAGTGCCCTCTCAGCCCAGAGTTCATCCCACGCTCCATCAGTTTAGGGCTCATCTATGCCTTGTTCTTCTAGTAGGTATCCCGGTGCTCGGGGCTCCCTTTAGTCCCCATTGCTAGTAGCTGGTAGAGGTTGTTTTGAGTGTGGAGTTTTGGGTCATATTAAGAGATTTTGTCCCCGCCTTACGGGAGGTTCATCCCAGCAGATAAGTCAGCCTTCAGCTTCAGCACTAGTCACTTCACCACCTACCCAGCCAGCTAAGGGTGGGGGTCAGGCAGTTAGAGGCCGTCCTAGAGAGGGAGGTCGATCTAGTGGTGGTCAAGCTCGATTCTATGCACTCCCAACTAGACCAGATGCTATGGCTTCAGATGCCGTGATCACAGGTATTGTTTCAGTCTGTCACCAAAATTTCTCAATCTTATTTGATCTCGGTTCCACATATTCATATGTTTTATCATATTTTGCTCATTTTCTGGATATGCCATGTGAGTCTTTAGTTACATCTGTTCATGTGTATACTCTTGTTGGTGATACTATTGTTGTGGACCGCATGTATCGGTCATGTGTGGTGTCTATTGGGGGTCTGGAGACTCAAGTGGATTTGTTATTTCTCAGTATGGTTGACTTCGATGTGATATTGGGCATGGATTGGTTATCCCCATGTCATGATGTTTTAGATTGTCATGCTAAGACCGTGACTTTAGCAATGCTAGGATTTCCGAGGGTTGAGTGGAGTGGTTCCATAGATTATGTGCCTAGTAGGGTGATTTCGTATTTGAAGGCTTAGCGTATGGTTGAGAATGGTTTCCTATCCTATTTGGGGTTGAAGGAATTGAAAGAACAACTTCAGGAACTCCTATATAAGGGGTTTATTCGGCCTAGTGTGTCACCTTGGGGTGTACCGGTTCTATTTGTGAAGAAGAAGGACGATTCCATGAGAATGTGTATTGATTACAGGCAGTTGAACAAGGTCACAGTCAAGAATAAGTATCATTTGCCACGTATGGATGATTTATTTGACCATATTTAATGAGCCAGAGTTTTCTCTAAGATTTATTTGAGGTCTAGGTATCAACAACTGAAGATTCGGGATTCGGATATTCCTACGACAGCTTTTAGGACCCGTTATGGCCATTATGAGTTCATGGTGATGCCTTTTGGATTGACCAATACCCCAGCAGCGTTCATGCCTTTGATGAACAGTGTATTCCATCCATATTTGAACTCCTTCGTTATTGTGTTTATTGATGACATCCTGGTGTACTCTCGTAGCTAGGAAGAGCATGCTCAGCATTTGAGAGTTGTGTTACAGAGATTGAGGGAAAAAGAAGATTTATGCAAAGTTCTCCAAGTGTGAGTTCTGGCTTGGCTCAGTAGCAAACTTGGGCCATGTGGTGTCCAGTAAGGGTATTCAAGTGGATCCGAGGAAGATAGAGGCGGTGCAGAGTTGGCCCAGCTATCTTCAGCTACAGAGATTAGGATCTTCCTTGGTTTGGCGGGATATTACCGTCGCTTTGTGGAGGGATTTTCATTTATTGCTTCGTCCTTGACAAAATTTACCCAGAAGGGCGCTCCATTCAGGTGGTCGGACGAGTGTGAGGAGAGCTTTCAGAAGCTAAAGACGGCTTTGACCACAGCTCCAATGTCAGTTCTTCCATTAGCTTCAGGTTCTTATATCATCTATTGTGATGCCTCAAGGATAGGCATTGGTTGTGTCTTGATCCAGGAGGGTAGGGTTATTGCCTATGCCTCACGCCAGTTGAAGACCATGAGAAGAATTATCCGGTGCATGATCTTGAATTAGCAGCCATTGTTCACGCCTTGAAGATTTGGCATCATTATTTGTATGGGTCCATTGTGGGTTTATACTGATCAACGGAGTCTGCAGCATCTATTTAAGCAGAAGGATCTTAATTTGCGTCAGC
The DNA here is from genome assembly GCA_005239495.1 of Nicotiana undulata. Classification (NCBI taxonomy): domain Eukaryota; kingdom Viridiplantae; phylum Streptophyta; class Magnoliopsida; order Solanales; family Solanaceae; genus Nicotiana; species Nicotiana undulata. The sequence goes on from ML271089.1 coordinate 82,573, forward strand.
GGAGATGGTTGGAGCTTCTCAAGGACTATGATATCAATATTTTATACCATCCAGGGAAGGCCAATGTGGTGGTCGATGCCTTGAGTCGCCGGGCAGAGAGTTTGGGGAGTTTAGCATATCTTCCAGCAGCAGAGAGACCTTTAGCACCAGATGTTCATGACTTAGCGGTCCAGCTTGTGAGATTGGATATATCGGAGCCTAGCCGAGTATTGGTTTGCATAGTCTCCAGGTCTTCTCTTATCGACCGTATAAGGGAGCGCCGGTATGATGACCCACACTTGCTCGTTCTCCAGGACAGGGTCCGGAAAGGTGATGCTAGGGGTGACTATTGGTGATGACGATGTGATGAGGATGCAGGGCTGGATATGTGTGCCTAAAGTGGATGGAATTGGGGAGTTGATTCTTGAGGAGGCCCACATCTCGCGGTATTCCATCCATACGGGTGCCACAAAGATGTACTAGGATTTGAGACATCATTATTGGTGGAGGCGGATGAAGAAGGATATCATTGGATTTGTAGCTCGGTGTCTCAACTTTCAGCAGGTTAAGTATGAGCATCAGAGATCGGGTGGCTTGCTTCAGAGATTGGATATTCCGAAGTGTAAGTGGGAGCGGATCACCATGGACTTTCTAGTTAGGCTCCCACAGACTTTGAGGAAGTTCGATGCTATTTGGGTTATTGTGGATCGTCTGACCAAGTTCGCGCACTTCATTCATGTTGGTACTACTTACACTTCGGAGCGGTTAGCCGGGATTTATATTCGAGAGATTGTTCGACTGCATGGCATCCCAGTTTCCATCATTTTTGATAGGGGTACTCAATTCACATCGCAGTTTTGGAGGGCCGTACAGCGGGAGTTGGGTACACAGGTTGAGTTGAGTACAACTTTTCACCCTCAGAAAGACGGTCAGTCTGAGCGCACTATTTTGATATTAGAGGACATGTTGCGTGCTTGTGTCATCGCTTTTGGGGGTTCATGGGACCAGTTTCTGCCACTCGCGGAGTTTGCATATAATAATAGTTATCAATCGAGTATTCAGATGGATCTGTATGAGGCTTTATATGGGAGGAGGTGTAGATCTCCGATTGGTTGGTTCGAGCCGGGTGAGGCTAGACTCTTGGGAACCGATTTGGTGCAGGATGCTTTAGATAAGGTGAAATTGATTTAGGAGCGACTTCGCACGACGCAGTCTAGGCAGAAAAGCTATATGGACCGGAAGGTCCGAGATGTGTCTTACATGGTTGGGGAGAAGGTATTGCTGAAGGTTTCACCTATGAAGGGTGTTATGAAGTTTGGAAAGAAGGGCAAGCTGAGCCCTCGGTTTATTGGTCCGTTTGAGGTACTTCAGAGAATTGGGGAGGTGGCATATGAGCTTTCTTTCCCACCTAGTGTGTCGAGTATGCATCCGGTGTTTCATGTTTCCATGCTTCGGAAGTGTGTTGGTGACCCGTCCCATGTTTTGGACTTTAGCACGGTTCAGTTGGAGGGTGATCTGACTTATGATGTGGAGCCGATCGGCAGGTTTGAAGGTTGAGGTAAAAGGACATAACTTTAGTAAAGGTGCAGTGGAGAGGGTAGCCACACCTATTTGATACTCCAGGTATGTTTCTAGACTCGTTCGAGGACGAACGTTTGTTTAAGAAGGGGAGGATGTAACGACCCGGCCGGTCGTTCCGAGAGTTATAGCCCCATTTCCTCCATTTATGTTTTTGTATGTGTTGTTCAGCGGTATTTTATGGTATCGGGTCGGTTGGCTCGGGTTCGGACTGTAATTTTTGGGAGTCCATGGTAGAATTAGGCTTAAATTCGCGAAATTGGAAATTTGGCGATTTTCGGTCGGTAGTAGAAAAATTGGATATTAAGATCGAAATGGAATTCCAGAAGTTTGAATAGATCTGTGGTGTCATATTTGATTTATGTGCAAAATTTGGGGCCATTTGGGCATGATTTGATTGGTTTCGGCGTCGATGGTGGAATTTAGGAGTTATAAGTTCTTAGGCTAGAATCGGGATTTGATTTGATGTTTTGGGGTTGTTTGAGTGATTCACAGGTTTGGCTAAGTTTGAATGATGTTATGGGATGCGTTGGTTTGGTTGGTTGAGGTCCCGAGGGCCTCAGGTGTATTTCGGATGGTTAGCGGATGGGTTTAGTTGTTGAAACAGCTGTTGATGTTGCTGGTGTTTGGTCTCTGATGTTGGGAAGTGCGGGCCGCACAAAATTGGCAGAGACCGTGGTGGGATATCACGGCGGCATTTCGCGGTCAGCGGTGAGGACTGGCACGGACCGCGTATGTTTGAACGCGATCGCAGGAGATGTAGACTTTCGCGGTCGCGGTAGGAAATCAGTGGACCGCGGTGAGGCGTGCGCGGCGGCGGTAGAAATTGGCGGACTGCGAAGTAAGGATCCGAAGGGTGCACTATAAATACTGGGTTCAGGGTTTTATTTCACATTTTTGACCTAGAGAACTCGAGTTGTGGCAATATTTCGAAGGTGGTTCAAGAAATTCATCTGGGTAAGTGATTCTAACTAGGATTTGGCTAATATATATGGATATATCACTGATTTCATCATTTGATTAGTACTTTGGGGTGGAAATTTGGGGAAAATTGTAGAAACTTCATAAAATGAATTTTGGGGAGTTGAATGTCGATTCGAAGTCGAGTTTTGATAAATTTGGTATGGAAGGACTCGTGAGTGAATGTGTTTCCTAGTTTTATAAATTTTATCGGATTTCGAAAGGTGAGCCCGGGGACCGGGTTTTACCAATTTTGGGATTTGTGGTCTAGTTTGATAATTTTCATATGGGATTCATTCCTTTAGCGTATATTGATATTAACATACTGATTTTGGTCAGATTCGGAGCGTTTGGAGACCGAGTGGAGCGGCAAGGGCATTGCGGAGTAGGAATTTGGCTTGATCAAGGTAAGTAACGCTTCCAAACATTGTTCTAGGGTTCAAAACCCCGAACTATGTGTTATGTGATTAGAATTGAGGTGACGCACATGCCAAGTGACGGGCGTGCACGTGAGAATTTTGGCCTGGTTCATTCCATGGCACAACTTAGTGACTCTTTCTTGTTGATATTCGTGTTTCTATCATGTAAATAAGTAAATATGCTACAAATCATGCTAGATATCTTGTTAAGGCTTCATGACGATACTGTTAATACTCGAGTGGTTATTTCTTGCTGTCATCTTATTTGTTTCATTGATATTCTATACTCGGTCTTATTCATGCATATCATATCATGCCTCAGACTAAGTTGTTATTATTTGGCACATCATAGCATTGTTTCGGGCTAGTTTATAGCACTGTGAGCCCGTGTGTGTGAGACTGGGGAGTGATGACTAAGTGAGGCTGAGAGCCTGATTATGAGTGACAGTTATGGGATCGGGCTGCACGCCGCAACATGCTATATTGATTTAATCCTGGATTGACTTATTATAGCGCTTGGGATGTAGGAGCCCCTCTGGAGTCTGTAACACACCCCTAGTGAGCGTAGATGATATTATTGAGGGATAGATTTCCCTGGGCATTGATTTGTCTGAAGTATTATTGAGGGATGGATTTCCCTGGGCATGGACTTGTCCGAAATAATATTGAGGGATGGATTTCCCTGGACATGGATTTCTCCGAAGTATTGATACCTGGAGATGGAATTATCCACAGGGTTGGACTACCCTTGTCCTCGGTACCAAGTGACTACATAGTCAGCATCGAGTATGTTCCGGGATGGATTTCCCTGGGCTGGATGGCCATATGCGGTACCGAGTTGTTGAGAACTTGAGAGTGGGAGTACATGGTATATTTCATACATATTGTGCATAGCTACTTAGAGATATGCTGAAATTATTACCTTGCATTATTCAAAGTTGCATTTACTTTATTTATTGAGTTGAATACTTGAACGGAAAGCATGTCTACTTTACTGTATAATAAATTTATTAATTGTTGAGGTTTAGTCTGTCACTACCTCTCCGCCCATAGTTTGGGCTCGTTACTTATTGAGTTGTGCACTCATGTTACCCCCTGCACCTTGTGTATAGATTCAGGTATCTCAGGGCATGGTAGTGGATGTTGGCCATTTATGTTGCGGATCATCTTCGGAGTTAGCGAGGTAGCTGCTTGACGATCGCAGACCCGCCTTTCTCCATCCTTACCTTCCTTTGTGTATTTTGTTGGCTATTTTCCAGAAAATGTTGTCTTGTTAAATTTTGGAACAGTTGTAGTATTGGCTCATGACTTAGTGATACCAGATGTTGGGATTTTTTTTACAGTATTTTGGGTTTTTAGTTTATCTTCTTATTTCGGAATCTCTGTTGAAAAAGGTTAATATTTAAGTGTTTTTATGAAAAACTAAATTGTTTGAAAGTGTGTCGGCTTGCCTAGTTCCACGATAGGCGGCATCACGACCGGGTTGGTTTTGGGTCGTGACATTATCAATAAGGCATTGTGTTGTAAGTAAGTCTTAAAGAAACTTAATTGGCTTTCTAAATTATTCGCGAAAGCGGTTGGTTAAATTGAGACTATAAATAAAGGAAAGATTTAATATCTTCTATTACTACAACGTGTAGCGGGGTAATATGTATGTTAAAGTTACCCTCTTTATTCTCCAGATTGTACTACACAAATAAAAAAATACCACAATAAAGTGGATGTTTATTGATATAAAAACTCATATCATAATAAATTTGGAGTTTATTGATAATTGCACACGTCATGGTGTAAATTTGAACTTTATCAATATTGATAATTTATCCAGTTGCATCATCATGTTAGCCATATCAATTTAAGTATGATGTACAAAAATTAAAGAGAATTCACATGGATAAATATTAAAGAACTAAAAGGTTCTTTACGAATTCTCTTATGTTGCTTGTTCACATTAATTAATAAACCAACTAAAAATTGGGTTTGAATCCCATGAATGATGGAAATATCAAAGGTGAATCCGGGCTCATTCATCTGCCATGTATACCACATAAGATGCATCTATGAGATGGTTACATGTGCGATAATACCCGCAACCTGGTGTTTGCGAGGTAACTTGCTCAATTATTTAATTTCGAGCATAATTTTTAGATTTTCTATTCAAGATAGTCCATCTTGATAAATTGGTTTACACCACAATTGGTTTAGCAAAATGATTTATCAAGTGCCTTCACTTAATAGATAAATTATTGCTTATGAGAACACCGTTATCTACATCAATTTGATATACGTTATACACAAAAGTATATTACATTCTCCCCTCATGAGTGGTTCAGGGTCATGAACCAAATAATTCCATCTTATTATTATTGTTTTGTGGTGTATATTATGATTAACACCATAACGCACAAAGATGGATTCTCAAAGTTGAGGAAGCAAGTTAGTTTTTCTAACATGAGGGGGAGAGATGATAAACATTTGAGAAAAGGTTACGTAGAATGAATTATCAATTCTCTATAAGCATGATAATGTGATAGCGAGAATTTCAAGGTGCAACATATTCATTGAAGTTAATATGGATGATTTGTTCATCAAATCTCTGGTGACGTCAACCTTCAAGGAGCTAGTGCCCAAGATTGGGATGCGAAGGCTAAAGGATGTAAATTGATGCTCTCATCAAGGGGAGTTAATACGTATTGTACTCTTTTTCCCTTACAAGGTTTTGTCCCACTAGGTTTTCCTTGCAAGGTTTTAACGAGGCAACCAAAAGGCGTATTATTAAACATGTGTACTCTTTTTCCTTCTCTAGAATTTTTTTTCCACTGTGTTTTATTTTAGTTAAGGTTTTAACGAGGAACATTATCTGTTGAATAGAAATTCAAGGGGAAATGTTATAAATAGTATTTTTTTTCTATGGTGAATGTCTATATTCTAGAGAGATTCTAGGGTTTATTACTTGGTGGCTAAGTCACTTTTCTCCTATAAATAGAGGGGTTCTATTCCATTGTAATTGATCCAAAATCAATAAGAATTATCTCTCTACTTTTCTTTGCAATATTATTTTCTTCTTTTATTGTTTTATAACAATTCTTTGATTTTTGAAGTGTTTAAATGCACTTTATTTTTGCTAAAAAGTGAGTGATGTGAAATACTTTTTGAAACAGTGAGAATATAAAGTTAGCATTGTTGGGGAAAGAAAGGTGAATAATAGAACCCAAAACCAATAACAATGAGGAAAGTAAGCCCAATTTGAATTTTTTTTGAAAAGTCACCAAAGGGAAAAATCAAGCGGAATTTAAAACAATTGCAACCAAGTTATTTCATTTCAGTAATCGTTTTCCCTTTTTGATCGCCGTCTGAATAGTGTTTTATATGAGCAAAATTAATTTACAGCCACTCGGGCCAAACTTATGTCATCTGGTAGCCACAAAATGACTCCATACGAGTCATAGCCTAAAACAATAATAAAGGCTAGAAATTGAAAAACTTAAGCACCAGAGAAGTCTCATGTTGATACGACACTTAAGCCTCCGGCTGATTCAATGTCGAAGCTAGCTGAAGAACAAGAGCAGCCTCCTGCTAAATTTACTCATAAGCCTCAAGATGATTCAACATCAAAGCTAGTAGAAGCACCAGAGGAGCATCCTAAGGAAGAGGAGCATGTTGATGTTGGAGCCACCACAGCTTCCGTGGATCATGACGATGCATCTGTATAAGAAAATCTGTGTCGCCAACGGTTATAAACACCATCAGTGTAGTCAATATTACTAGGTTAAGATTCTTAGGTAAAGGGAAGCCTGAGTTGGATGAGGCTCGATAGAAACTTATTCTTGTAGATTCGTCTTTCCTTTATGTTGTTGAAAGCACGAATCGCACAAGGGACTTTTACTAGTTGTAATGATCCTGTCGGTCATTTTGAGAGTTAGCGTCCCGATCCCCTAATAATTGCTTCTCCCATGTTTTATTATGTTAATGGAACTTGTCGGAGCGTTGAGTAGTGAAATTTAGAGTGATTTAGGACACATAGTCATTTAATGTGAATTTCAGCTTTAGAAATTGAGTCGTAGCTAGAGCTGTGTGAAGAAGGATCCGGAATGGAATTCTTTCAACTCCATTAGCTCCGTTGAGTGATTTCGGGGTTAGGAGCGTGTTCGGATTGGTTTAACGAGGTCGGATGTAGATTTAGGCTTGAATTGGCATAAGTTAGAATTTTGGCGCTTTCGGCTGATAGGCGAGATTTTGATATCGGACTCGGAATGGAATTCCGAAAGCGAACACAGGTCCGGGATGTCATTTATGACTTGTGTGCAAAATTTGAGGTCATTCGGACGAGTTTTGACGTGTGTCGGCGTCGAATGTGAATTCTTGAAAATTCCTAAGTTCTTAGGCTTGAATCTATGCATAATTGATGATTTTGATGTTATGGGATGTGTTTTTAAGGCCCAACCAAGTTTGAATAAGGTATCTAGGTCAGTTGGTAAGTTTGGTTGAGGTCCCGGGGGCCTCGGGGTTGTTTCGGATGCCCAACGGGAGAGTTTGGAGCTTTGATCAACTACTGAACCAGACCTGTTTCTGGTGTCTCGCACCTGCGATGGTATTTCCGTAGGTGCAGACACGCAGAGGCAGTAAGGCCTGGTCACATGTGCGGTTGTGAGTGGGGTGGCCAGTGGTCGCAGGTGTGACCTGGGTTCCGCAGGTGCGGTACCGCAGGTGCGACCAATCGACTGCAGGTGCGGCACCGCAGATGCGGCACCGCAGGTGCGATCCTAGAAGCTGCAAGTGCGAAAGCCCTGGGCAGACTTTTAAAGACCCAATTCCGAGGGTTAAGTTATTGTTCACCATTTTCGAATTTTGGAACTCGGGAAGGACGATTCTTGGAGACTTTTGCACATGGGTACTTTGGGTAAGTGATTCCTAACCTATATAGACCAATTTCCATGAATCAAATCTTACTTTCTACCTTTAGTTTCGAGATTTGGAGTAGAAATTTGGGAAAAATGGAAGAAACTTCTTAGACAAAATTTTGGGATTTTGATTGGGTATTTGACCTCTGATTTGAGAGTTTTCATATGGTTAGACTCCTGAGTGAACGGGTGTTCGAAAAATATAACTTTTACCCGATTCCGAGACGTGGGCCCGAGGGGCGTTTTGGTCAAAATTCCTAATTTCGCGTATTAGCTTCGAATTAATTAGTTACTTTGATTTCTTGAAATGATATTTACAATATGCAATCGAATTGAATAGATTTGGGCCACCCGGAGTCGGATACTCGTGGCAAGAGCGTGATTATTGGTTGATTAGCACAGTCGAGGTAAGTGGCTTGCCTAACTCTGTGTTGGGGATTTTCCCTTAGGAATTTTTAGCTGATTTTTACTATAAAAACCCCGTGTACGTGAGGTGACGGGTGCGTGCATGGGTTAGTTTTACTGGATTTCTTTCGTTCTTTCTATGGCATACCTCATTTTCAATTCTATTATTACTGTTATTGGTTTAACTGGGTAGCAACTTACGATTTAAACATGTCAATCGATTTTACCTGATTTTCCACTCATTATTACTATTTGAACCTTGTTGAAGTATCTTACTCTATATTTGCCTAATGTTTTTCCTAAACTATTGAATTACGCTGTATCCGGTATACATCTTGCATTGCATATCTAAATTGGGATTACGGACCGAGATCCGGGAGCTTTCCCCCTGTACTGCATAGCATATTTAAATTGGGACTACGGACCGAGATCCGGGAGCTTTTCCCTTGTACTGCATTGCATATTTACGTTGGGACTATGGGCTGAGACCTGGGAGCTTTCCCCATGTATTGTGTTGCACGATTATCTATTAAGTTATATGATGTGCTGAGTTGAGGGCTACTTTACATTATTCTTTCTAGCTTTACCTTAAATTTCCGTTAATTATTTCCATTTATTTGCAACTGTTAAATTATAATTGTTTTATTTGCAAACTCAGTAGAGCCTCAACCTGACCTCGTCACTACTTGACTCGGGTTAGGCTTTGCACTTACTGAGTACCGAATGTGGAGTATTCACGCCCTTCTGCGCATGTTTTCCCCATGTGCAGATCCAGGTAGCAGTACGCAATATCGAGGTTAGGAGCAGCACTAGCTTTTTGAGACCATGAGGTATTTCTGCCGCATCCACAGAACCTTCTGAGTCCCCTTCCTTATTCTAGTATAGTCATAGTACTTAGACATAAATACTTTCCAGTTTCGTTGTATGGAGCAGTAGTGTACAGCTTGTGACATTGTTGATATTCCGGGTTTTGGGCAGAGTAAAGCTGTAAATGTCGAGCGGCACAGTTTAATAGTATTGCTTTTGCTTCATCCTCTAATATTGTGTTGTTTTATACATTTTGTTTTCCGCACATCTTTAGGCTTACCTAGTCGTATAGACTATGTTTCATCACGAAACCATGCAGAGGGAAATTTGGGTCATGACAAGTTGGTATCAGAGCGTCTAGGTTCATAGGAGTCACAACATCACAAGCCGGTTTATTAGAGTCACGCGGATCGGTGCGGAGACGTCCGTATCTATCTTCGGGAGGCTATGTAACTGTTAAGATAAATCATACTTCTTGGATTCCCTGATCGTGCTAGTTACTGCCATCAAAACTCTTAAACTCTATTATATTCTTGCTTACAGATGGTTCGTACTCGTACCGGACGTATTGATGACCAGACACTCGAGCCCCCAGCCAGAGCCACTAGAGGCAGGGGCCGGGGCAGAGGACGAGCACGTGGTGCAGCCCGAGCACCGGCTAGAGCGGAGACAGAGGATCCCCCAGCAGCCACAGTTGGAGGGGCGCCGGAGGTTTCTACTATTACTCCAGCCCTCCAGGAGACTTTGGCCCAGTTCATGAGGGCTTTCAGTACTCTGCCTCAGGCGGGACTACTTCCCATAGCCCCAGCTACATCCCAGGCCGGGGGAGGGACACAGACTCCCGCAGCCGGTACTCCTGAGCAGAGGGTTCACATGGGGCAGGTTCCAGAGTATATCACTATGCCTCCAGCATCTCCAGTTCAGCATGAGGCCAGGGCAGCTGCATCAGAGTCCGAGCAGCGCCGTCTTGAGTGGTACAAGAAGTACCACCCACCTGAGTTCAGCGGATTAGCTTCAGATGACGCTCTGGGTTTTCTTGAGGAGTGTCATCGCATTCTTCGCACTATGGGTATCGTGGAGATGAGTGGGGTCTCATTCACTGCTTTCCAGCTGAGGGGAGAAGCTTATCAGTGGTGACGTGCTTTTGAGTTGAGCAGTCCAGATGAGGCAGCTTCACTTACTTGGGCTCAGTTCTCAGAGATGTTCCTACTTTAGTTTGTCCCTCAGAGCCTCAAGGATGCTTGGCGTTCAGAGTTTGAGCAGTTACGCCAGGGTACTATGACTGTGTCAAACTACGCAGTTCGATACAGTGATTTGGCTCGCCATGCCCCAGCTTTGGTTTCCACCGTCAGAGAGAGAGTTCTTCATTTCATTGAGGGGCTCCACCCCAGTATTCGGACCAGCATGGCCAGGAAGCTGGAGACATATATCACTTACCAGCATGTCGTGAGCGCTGCGCAGAGTATTGAGAGTATGTTATCCCGGGACAGGGAGGAGAGAGAGGCCAAGAGGTCTCGAGAGACTGGTCACTTTTTAGGAGTTTGTGCACCTGCATCACGCTTTGGTAGGGGTTTTGTGAGTCTCCATGTTCATTCAGCTCTCCCAGCAGCCAGTGGTATTCTAGCTCCTCCTAGGCCTCAAGGGCCCTATTATGCACCACCAGTATCTTAGGTGCCTTCAGCTCGAAGTGCTATTAATGGTCAGTCCAGCAGTCTAGTTCAGAGCCAGCAACAGCCGCCACGCACTCAGAGGGGTTGTTTTTGGTGCAGTGACCCTCGTCATGTGATCAGAGATTGCCCCAAAGCTAGGAGGGGTGCACCACCTCAGACATATCAGGTTCCACGTCTTCCACCAGGTCCCCCAGCTATAGTTCCAGCCCCAGCTGCTACCCCACCATCTCAGGCAGCTCGAGGTGGAGGTCGGGGAGGCCGGGGTCGTCCTAGAGGGGGAGGCCAGGCCAGATACTATGCCCTTCCAGCCCGATCCGAAGCAATTGCTTCAGATTCAGTTATTACATGTATCGTCCCCGTCTGTCATAGGGATGCCTCGGTATTATTTGACCCAGGGTCTACATATTCATACGTGTATTCTTACTTTGCTTCATATTTGGGGATATCTCGGGATTCTTTGAGTTCCCCCGTTTATGTTTCTACTCATGTGGGAGATTCTCTTGTTGTGGACCGCGTGTATCGGTCGTGTTTGATTGTTATCAGTGGTTTTGAGACCAAGGCTGATTTATTATTACTTAGTATGGTATATTTTGATGTTATCTTGGACATGAACTAGTTATCGCCCCATTATGCTATTCTTGATTGTCACGCCAAAACCGTGACGCTGGCTATGCTAGGACTACCGAGGTTAGAGTGGAGAGGTTCTTTAGAGTATACTCCACGTCGAGTCATTTCTTTTCTAAAGGCCCAACGGATGGTAGGGAAGGGGTGTGATGCATACTTGGCTTATGTGAGAGATGTGAATGCTGAGACCCCTACAGTTGAGTCAAATCCAGTTGTGAGGGACTACCTTGACGTTTTTCCAGCCGATCTTCCAGGTGTGCCGCCCGACAGAGACATTGATTTTGGCATTGATTTGTTGCCGGGCACTCAGCCCATTTCCATTCCTCTCTATCGCATGGATCCTATTGAGTTAAAGGAGTTGAAGGAGCAGTTGCAGGAGTTGCTTGACAAAGGTTTCATCAGGCCTAGTGTATCACCTTGGGGTGCTCCGGTGTTATTTATGAAGAAAAAGGATGGTTCGATGCGTATGTGCATCGACTACCGGCAGCTGAATAAGGTGATAGTGAAGAACAGGTACCCATTGCCCCGCATTGATGATTTATTCGACCAGTTACAGGGTGTTAGGGTGTTCTCCAAGATTGATCTTCGTTCGGGTTATCATCAGTTGAAGTTTCGAGAGCCGGATATCCAGTAGACTACATTCAGGACCAGATATGGCCACTATGAGTTCCTTGTTATGTCATTTGGGATGACCAATGCCCCAGCAGCCTTCATGCACCTGATGCACAGCGTATTTCAGCCATATCTTGATACTTTCGTCATCGTATTCATTGACGACATCCTGATACATTCTCAGTCCCGGGAGGACCATGAGCAGCACTTGAGGACCGTGCTTCAGACCTTGAGAGAGAAGAAGTTGTATGCCAAATTCTCTAAGTGTGAATTTTGGCTTGATTCTGTGGCATTCTTAGGCCATGTGGTATCTTCGAATGGGATCAAGGTAGATCCGAAGAAGGTGGAGGTAGTGCAGAGTTGGCCTAGACCGTCTTCAGCTACTGAGATTCGCAGTTTCCTCGGTTTGGCCGGGTATTATCGCCGTTTTGTGGAGGGATTTCATCCATTTCAGCACCCATGACCAGACTGACCCAGAAGGGTGCACCTTTTATTTGGACTAAGGAGTGTGAGGAGAGCTTTTAGAAGCTCAAGACAGCCCTAACTACAGTTCCAGTGTTAGTATTACCTACCGGTTCGGGGTCATATACAGTCTACTGTGATGCTTCGAGGATTGGACTTGGGGCGGTGTTGATGCAGGACGGTAGGGTGATTGCCTACGCATCCAGACAATTGAAGGTTCATGAGAGAAACTACCATGTGCATGATCTTGAGTTGGCAGCGATTGTTCACGCCTTGAATATATGGCTTCATTATTTATATGGTGTTCCCTGTGAGATATTCACGGATCACCGGAGTTTGCAGCACATATTCAGGCAGAAGGATCTTAATTTGTGCCAGCGTAGGTGGTTGGAGTTGCTCAAAGATTATGCCATCACTATATTTTACCACACGGGAAAGGCCAATGTGGTGGCCGACGCCCTGAGCCGCCGTGCGGAGAGTTTGGGTAGTTTGGCATATCTTCGTGCAGCTGAGAGGCCCTTAGCCTTGGATGTTCAGTCCTTAGATAGCCAGTTTGTGAGACTGGATCTTTTCGAGCCTCACCAGGTATTGGCGTGTGTTGTTGCTCGATCTTCTCTTTATGACCGCATTCGGGAACGCCGGTATGATGATCCCGACCTTCGAGCTCTTCTGGATAGAGTTCAGCGGGATGGTGTCAGGGATGTGACCATAGGTGATGATGGTGTACTGAGGCTGCAGGACCATATTTGTGTGCCCAATGTAGATGGATTTCGGGAGTTGATTCTTGAGGAGGCCCATAGCTCGCGGTACTCCATTCATCCCGGTACCGCGAAGATGTACCGGATCTGAGACAACACTATTGGTGGCAGGGGATGAAGAAGGATATAGTGGAGTTCATAGCCAGATGCCTCAATTCTCAACAGGTCAAGTGTGAGCATCAGAGACCGGGAGGATTACTTAAGTAGATTAGGCTTCCAGAGTGGAAGTGGGAGCGGATCACCATGGACTTCGTGGTTGGACTTCCTCGGATGTTGAGGAGGCATGATGCTATTTGGGTGATTGTGGACCGACTGACCAAATCAGCCCATTTCATTCCAGTGTTGACTACATATTCTTCTGAGAAGTTAGCCCAGATCTACATTCCGTAGATAATCCGGTTGCACGGTGTACCGGTATTTATTATATCAGACCGAGGTCCTCAGTTCACCTCGCATTTCTAGAGAGCCTTGCATAGTGAGTTGGGTACTCAAATAGACCTTAGCAGAACATTTCACCCTCAGACGGACGGACAGTCCGAGCGCACAATTCCGATTCTTGAGGATATGCTCCGTGCATGTGTGATGGATTTTAGAGGATCATGGGATCAGTACTTTCCTCTTGCAGAGTTTGCCTATAATAACACCTACCAGTCCAGTATTCAGATGGCCCCTTTGAGGCTTTATATGGTAAGCGGTGCAGGTCCCCAGTAGGATGGTTTGAGCCGGGCGAGGCCCGATTATTGGGTACATATTTGGTCCAGGATGCCCTGGACAAGGTGAAGGTGATCTAGGACAGACTTCGCACAGCCCAGTCCAGACAAAATAGCTATGCGGACCGGAGAGTTCGTGATTTGGCATTTATGGTAGGTGGTTGGGTTTTGCTTCGGGTATCGCCTATGAAAGGCGTCATGAGGTTCGGGAAGAAGGGTAAGCTGAGTTCGAGGTTCATTGGCCCTTTTGAGGTGTTGCAGCAGGTTGGGGAGGTTGCTTATGAGTTGGCCTTGCCTCCTAACCTAGCAGGAGTTCATCCGGTATTCCACGTTTCCATGCTCAGGAAGTATCACGGTGACCCGAATCATGTTTTGGATTTCAGCTCAGTCCATTTGGACAAGGATTTATCATATGTTCCTGTGGCCATTTTGGACAGGCAGGTCAGAAAGCTCAGGTCGAAGAATATTGCCTCAGTCAAAGTTCAGTGGAGGAGTCATCCGGTCGAGGAGGCGACTTGGGAGATAGAGCAGGACATGCGGAGTCAGTACCCTCATCTATTCACAGCTTCAGGTATGTTTCTATTCTCGTTCGAGGACGAACGATTTTTCTTAAGAGGGGGAGAATGTAACGACCCGGTCGGTCATTTTGAAAGTTAGCGCCCCGATCCCCTAATAACTGCTTCTCCCGTGTCTTATTATGTTAATGGAACTTGTCGGAGCATTGAGTGGTGAAATTTGGAGTGATTTAGGACACATAGTCCTTTAATGTGAATTTCAGCTTTAGAAATTGAGCCGTAGCTAGAGTTGTGTGAAGACGGATCCGGAATGAAATTCTTTCGACTCCGTTAGCTCCGTTGAGTTATTTCGGGGTTAGGAGCGTGTTTGGATTGGGTTTTCGAGGTCGGATGTAGATTTAGGCTTGAATTAGAAAAAGTTAGAATTTCGGCGATTTCGGCCGATAGACGAGATTTTGATATCGGACTCGGAATGGAATTCCGAAAGTGACAGCAGGTCCGGGATGTCATTTATGACTTGTGTGCAAAATTTGAGGTCATTCGGACGAGTTTTGACGTGTGTCGTCATCGAATGTGAATTCTTGAAAATTCCTAAGTTCTTAGGCTTGAATCTATGCATAATTGATGATTTTGATGTTATGGGATGTGTTTTTAAGGCCCAACCAAGTTTGAATAAGGTATTTGGGTCAGTTGGTAAGTTTGGTTGAGGTCCCGGGGGCCTCGGGGTTGTTTCGGATGCCCAACGGGAGAGTTTGGAGCTTTGATCAACTGCTAAACCATACCTGTTTCTGGTGTCTCGCACCTACGATGGTTTTTCTGCAGGTGCGGACATGCAGGTGCGGTAGGCCTGGTCGCAGGTGCGGTTGTGAGTGGGGTGGCCAGTTGTCGCAGGTGCGGCCCCTGGTGTCTTAAGTGATTTCCGCACCTGCGATGTTATTTTCCGAAGGTGCGGCACCGCAGGTGCGATCCTAGAAGCCGCAGGTGCGAAAGCCCTGGGCAGACTTTTAAAGACCCAATTCCGAGGGTTAAGTTATTGTTCACCATTTTCGAATTTCGGAACTCGGGAAGGACGATTATTGGAGACTTTTGCACCTGGGTACTTTGGGTAAGTGATTCCTAACCTATATAGACCAATTTCCATGAATCTAATCTTAATTTCTACCTTTAATTTCGAGATTTGGAGTAAAAATTTTGGAAAAAAGGAAGAAACTTCTTAGACCAAATTTTGGGCTTTTGATTGGGTATTTGACCTTCGATTTGAGAGTTTTTCGTATGGTTAACTCCTGAGTGAACGGGTGTCTGGAAAATATAACTCTTACCCGATTCTGAGACGTGGGCTCGAGGGGCGTTTTGGTCAAAATTCCTAATTTCTCGTATTAGCTTCGAATTAATTAGTTACTTTGATTTCTTGAAATGATATTTACATTATGCAATCGAATTGAATAGATTTGGGCCACCCGGAGCCGGATACTCGTGGCAAGAGCGTGATTATTGGTTGATTAGCACAGTCGAGGTAAGTGGCTTGCCTAACTCTGTGTTGGGGATTTTCTCTTAGGCATTTTTAACTGATTTTCACTATAAAAACCCCATGTACGTGAGGTGAAGGGTGAGTGCATGGGTTATTTTTATTGGATTTCCTTCGTTCTTTCTATGGCATACCTCATTTTCAATTCTATTATTAATGTTATTGGTTTAACTGGGTAGCAACTTACGATTTAAACATGTCAATCGATTTTACCTGATTTTCCACTCATTATTACTATTTGAACCTTGTTGAAGTATCTTACTCTATATTTGCCTATTGTTTTTCCTAAACTATTGAATTACGCTGCATCCGGTATACATCTTGCATTGCATATCTAAATTGGGACTACGAACCGAGATCCGGGAGCTTTCCCCCTGTACTGCATAGCATATTTAAATTGGGACTACGGACCGAGATCTGGGAGCTTTACCCCTGTGCTGCACAGCATATTTAAATTGGGACAACAGACCGAGATCCGGGAGTTTTCCCCCTGTACTGCATTGCATATTTACGTTGGGACTATAGGCTGAGACCTCGGAGCTTTCCCCTTGTATTGCATTGCACGATTATCTATTAAGTTATATGTTGTGCTGAGTTGAGGGATACTTTGCATTATTCTTTCTAGATTTACTTTAAATTTCCGTTAATTATTTCCATTTATTTGCAACTGTTAAATTATAATTGTTTTACTTGCAAACTCAGTAGAGCCTCAACCTGACCTCGTCACTACTTGACTGGGGTTAGGCTTGGCACTTAGTGAGTACCGATTGTGGAGTATTCACGCCCTTCTGCGCATGTTTTCCCCATGTGCAGGTCCAGGTACCAGTACGCAGTACCGAGGTTAGGAGCAGCAGCAGATTTTGGAGACCGTGAGGTCTTTCTGCCGCGTCCGCAGAACCTTCCGAGACCCCTTCCTTATTCTAGTATAGTCATAGTACTTAGACATAAATACTTTCCAAATTCGTTGTATAGAGCTATAGTGTACAGCTTGTGACTTTGTTGATATTCCGGGTTTTGGGCAGAGTAAAGTTTTAAATGCCGAGCGGCACAGTTTAATAGTATTGCTTTTGCTTCATCCTCTATTATTGTGTTGTTTTTTACATTTTGTTTTCCGCACATCTTTAGGCTTACCTAGTCGTATAGACTAGGTGCCGTCACGAAACCCTGCGGAGGAAAATTTGGGTCGTGACACTAGTGGCTCTAGTCAGTAAGTGATTAGACTAAAAATTTAGATCTGCACTTGTAACCTGAACTCTAATTCTTATATTTTGTATCATCATCAGCCGATACTGCTCTATTCTTCTTGCTACATGAGTTTTACTTGCATCTAGATTGAAGCTGCTGATTTCGTTTTTGGCATACAAAAAAGAAAAGGAGGTTAAGGTAAAAGGCAGATAATCAACGGATGAAGATGAAGACAAGTAGTAAATAAGTAAACAAAACAAACAAGATTGATCTTTGTCCACATATACACGATAGCCTTTGTACATTTTTCTACTCTCGACTGCTTTTCTTTTTCAAAAGAATTACGTCAATCTGTTTGTGAGGTGGATCTATTGTTTTTGTTCATTACAGTTCTTTGATTCTTGTTATAAGCTTCTTAATTATAAATTTCTATACAATATAGTCTTTACACGTTGGATAGATAAGATTAAGGCAAAAGAATAATATATACACTTTTATACATCATATAATAGTCTATACATGTTGGATATATAAAAGTGCTCGGGATACAAAATATATACAAAATAGACTGTCACTACACCAAATATATACAAAATAGACTGTCACTATACAAAACATATACAAAATAGATTGTCACTGTACAATTTATATACAATAGACTGTCACTATACAAAATATATACAATAGACTGTCACTATATAAAATATATATAAAATAGACTGTCACGATACAAAATAATATGCTAAATAGACTGTCATTATGCAAAAAATATACTAGATATGTTGTCAATTTACAAAATATATACAAAACAAACTGTCATTACACAAAACATATACTAAATAGACAGTCACTATACAATTTATATACAATATAACGTCACTATACAAAAACTATACTAAATAGACTGTCACTATACAAAATATATACAAAATAGACGGTCACTATACAAAAGATATACAAAATAGAAAGTCATTATACAAAATAGATATTTTGGGCTATTAAATGTAATATGTTTAGGTCGGAGGGACATTTCGTGTCAATAGGAAAATACATGGGCTATTAAAATTTTGAGGGGTTATATAGGGTCATTTTCTCGTTCTGTTTCTTTCATAATGGATATCCGATTTGACCTTTGTTGGAGTGTTGTGTATAGACATTCGTTAGTATAGGGGTCAATTTGTACATATTAGAAGGTAGATGTTGACATTAGTTATTTAGCATAGTGTTATCAGATTGGTGAGTAATCAGTTATAAGTATATGTACAAAGTTCCTATTTTCAGTTAATGAGAAAACCAACATTTCTTCTCTCAAAGGTGCCCTTCAATCACTGAAATTTAACATAGTATCAGAGCATAAAAGAGTGATGCTCGAAGTTCTCGTTCAAATTCATTATAAGTTGAGTTTTACGTAGAGATTTCAATTTCTTCTCCTATTGTTTGATAGCATAATTGCTGCATGTCACGACCCAAAATACCAAGTCGTGATGGCGCCTATTCCGTGTACTAGACTAGCTGACTCGTGATTCAAACCATTCAAAGATCCATTTCAATAATTTATTTTCTAACATTTTTCATCATAAATCTTTCATAAGAAGATCCAAAACAAGTAAAAGTAAACAAACATGAAAATAATAGCCCGATCTCAGGTGTCACTAGTCATGAGCATCTATGATACAAGTCTGATAGTTCTAAGTCCGATACAGTATAAAAATGGAACAAAAGAAGTCTAATAGAAATAACTACTGTAGGATAGGAGGGAGAAGAGAAAGGCTGCGGTCGCCGTGCAGCTACCTTGCTAACTCCGAGATCAACTGTGGATAAATCAACACTCACTCGAACATCCCATGGCACCTGGATCTGCATACAAGGTGCAGAAAGTAACGTGAGTACGCCAACTCAGTAAGTAACAATCATAAATAAAGATTGAGTGGTAGTTACGAGCAGTAAAATCACATAAAGTTCATAATATAAAGTCTCGGTGAAACAACATAATATCAAATCAGTGTTCGAGTCAAAACATCTCGTAAAAACTCCAGTTTCGATAGAAAAATATATATAAATATTTTTCAACAGTTTCACAAGAGGCTCAATATAAAATTAGAGTGAAAATAATGATGTCATAGACAAGACCCTCGGGCAAACTATCACTCATAAACAGCCACTCGGGCAAGCCTTACACTCATTCATGAACAACCCCTCAGGCATACCTCACAATCACTCATATCAGCCCCTCGATCATACCTCGCCATCACTCATGCCTCCTAGTCACTCATCACTCGTCACTTGGAACTCGCACTCGGTACATACCTACGCTCACTAGCAGTGTGTACAGACTCCGGAGAAGTTCCTTCAGCCCAAGCGCTATAACAAGCCAAATCATGGCATCAAATCACTCAGGCCCTCAGCCTATAATAAACATGTTGCGGCGTGAAGACCGATCCCATATCATATCCTCACAAATCAGGCCCTCGGCCTCACAAGCCACTTAGGCATTTCAGTAAAATCAGGGGACTCAACCCAAAATAACTTTCATATGCATCAAAATCGAATAAGACTGGATTAAACAGTAAACATGTAAAAATCATGACTGAGGATACATTTTAAATCAAAGCAGTGTGAGGATAGTAATAAAATACCCCTAAGGGTACAAACAGTACCAGAACATGGCCCCAAATATGTCATTCAGCTCAAGTTATAAGAATTCTTTCTAAAGCACATATCTGTTATACAACTTTAATCAAAATATGCAACTCTACAGTTGCTACAGAACGGACCAAGTCACAATCCGTAACGGTACACGCCTGTCACCTAGCATGTGCGTCACCTCAAAATTGTGAAATAGTACAAAATCCGGGGTTTCATACCCTCAGGACTAGATTTACAATCGTTACTTACCTCAAACCGGACAAAACTCTAGTCCGAGATGCTCTTGCCCCTTGATTCGACCTCCAAATGCTCCGAATCTATCCAAAAATAGT
Organism: Nicotiana undulata; assembly: GCA_005239495.1. Taxonomy (NCBI): domain Eukaryota; kingdom Viridiplantae; phylum Streptophyta; class Magnoliopsida; order Solanales; family Solanaceae; genus Nicotiana; species Nicotiana undulata. Next base: position 102,661 of record ML271089.1, read on the forward strand.
ATATTAACATCAATACACACTAAAGGAATGAATCCTATATGAAAATTATCAAGTTAGATAAAAAATCCCGAAATTGGCCAAACCCGGCCCTCGGGCCAACGTCTCGAAATGATAAAATTTACAAAACTAGGAAACACATTCACTCATGAGTCCAACCATACCAACACATCCCATAACATCATTCAAACTTAGTCAAACCTACAAATCATGCGAAACAACACCATAGCATTAAATCAAGCTCAAATTCAAGCTTAAGAACTCTAAACTCCTAAATTCCTCAAATGACGCCGAAACCAATCAAACCTTGTCCGAATATCCTCAAATTTTGCACACAAGTAAAACATGACACCGAAAATCTATTCCAACTTCTGTAATTTCATTCTGACCCCGACAATAAATTTTCCACTGCCGACCGGAAATCGCCCAAATTTTCAATTTCACCAATTCAAGCCTAATTCTACCACGGGCTCCCAAATTACATTCCGAACTCAAACCAACCAACCTGATACCATACAATACAACTGAACAACACCTAAAGAAACAGAAAGGGGAAAAATGGACTATAACTCTCGGAACGACTGGCCGGATGTTTACACTGCATCAAATTTATCGTCAATGGCAACGGAGAAGATCGACCACACACATCCATTATTTCTTCAACCTTCGGACACAACAGGCTTGGTGTTGATTCCAATTAAGCTCACAGGCTCAGAAGATTATGGGCTATAGAGCAAATCGATGAAGCTAGCTCTAAAGGCTAAGCTAAAAATTAGGGTTCATCACAGGTATTGCAAAAATGAATCGTTTGAGGATACTCTCCATGAGAAATGGGAGATCTGCAACACAATAGTGCATTCCTGGATCATGAACTCAATTTCAAGGGATCTCGTTAATGGAACGCATCTGATGTGCATGTTGTATGGGAAGACCTCAAAGAGCAATTTGATAAAGTGAATCGAGTGAGGATTTTCCAGATACACAGAGCAATTTCAAGGTTATCACAAGGAACTGACTTTATTGTTGTTTATTTTACTAAGTTGAAAGAGATTTGGGCAGAGTATGACGTGTTAGTACCCTTAGAAAGTTGTGGTTGTACAAGGGAAAAGGAACACACTGTTCATCTCCATCAACAACGATTAATGCAGTTCCTAAATGGGTTAAATGACACATATGATCAAGCACGCATGCAGATTCTGATGAAGACTAATGAACCAACTCTTAATCAGGCATATGCACTGATTTCTCAAGATGAGAGTCAACAGGATATGAGATATCTAGCAGTGACAGAAAAATTAGATCCTTTGGCTATGAAAGCAGGAAGAGGACAAGGCTATCGTGGAAAAAAGGAGTTCTTACAGTGAGTGCGAGCACTGCAAGATGAAAGGACACACTAAAGAAAATTGCTTCAAATTCATTGGGTATCTAGATGATTTCAAGGTGAAGAGAGGATATCAACTAATAGGAGGACCTATGACAACCAATAATGTAGAAGGGCCATCAGCAACTTGGAATTTGCAAATACGGATGGCAAACAGTGCGGTGTCGTGCGTTTGCGGGGCAAATCCGCATAAACCCGCAAAGATCAACCCGCCCCACCCCGCCCCACCCCGCAGAGCATTTGCACCCACATCCACCCACCTTACACCTACATCCGCGTCCACCCGTCCCGCACCGCACCGCATAAGTTTTTTTATTGGCTAGTTTGTTTTAATTAATTTTATTATTGAATTTTAAATTCCATAACCAACTGAATTGTTCAATTGGATTTGAGGATTTTTCTATTCATAAATGGAATGCTTAAAATGACAAAACTTGAACGTTACACAATTCTGGTTGGCTGCCATTATTTAGTTGTGCAAACCCGCGAAAACCCGCGTAGTTTACTAAATATTTGCAGTAAACTAATGATATTTGCAGTGAAATTGAGAGGTTGATAAAGATAATTGCTGGGTTTTGATGGTGATGATTATGTTTGGAATAGTCAAATAATAGGACCTTTGTTTATATCATTTCATTGTTTATAGAGTAGAAACCAATAATCCAAGTCGTGTTCAGTGAGAGCGTGTATGTGTATATGTGTGAGTGCAGATGAAAAAATCCAGTAAACTTGTGCAAACCCGCAAAAACTCGTAGACCCGCAACCGCCCCCACCACATTTTCCTTTTAAAAAATTATTTCAACCCGCCCTGCATAGCGTAGCATTAAACCCGCTCCGCCCTGCATATCCTTAAACTCCCCCCTCCCCCCGTCCCGCACCGCCCAGTGATACCAACAGATCCTGAGCCTGCTTAACAAGCTAGGACCCAGTGATACCACAATGCAGACACAAGCCAACATGGCAGGTACAATTATCTCACTTTCTTCAAGTATGCATTCAGAGTGGATTGTTGATTCAGGAGCTACACACCACATAAATTCTACCATGAACCTCTTAAGTAACATTCAAAGTATTGCCAAACATAAAAGGGAGTTAGTAAAGCTGCCAAATAGAACTAATACAAATATAGCTGATATTAGTAATTCACAGTTATCACGTGACAACATACTCAAAAATGTTCTCCATGTATCAGATTTCAAGGTTAACTGATGTCAGTGTCAAAGTTAACAAGAGACTGTGAGCATGTAATTTTTGCCCAATATACATTACTCCTAAATGTTCAAAAAAAACAAATAGATTTCTAGAATTTTAGTTTTATAGAATTCTTAGGAATTTCTTGTTAATTGTTGTTTGCATTTAGCAGCATATTTTTTTCTAAAATCATAAAAAATACCATTAAAATTTCAAATATTTCATGCCTTGAATTTTAGGTTTTTATTTGTATTAAGTTCATAATTAATTACATCTTTAAACAAAAATCACAAAACATATTGTTCATTTTTACATTTTTAGTTTCTAGTTTTAAATTAGTAATTTCCTTCATTCGTTTTAAAGTTAATTAATTTTTTAAATGTTAGGAATAGTTAATTAGGTTTATTTCACAATTTAGATGTGAGTTAGGACCTAATCTAGGTTTTTAATTAATTAATTTAGGATATGAAATAAAGGAAAAAAAATATGAAGCAAAAAAACAAAGAAAGAATGAGAAGAAGGAAATGTGCAATTGGGCCTGACTCAATTGGCCCGAAAAATTCCAAATACTCCCCAATTTAGCCCTAAACCCGTTCAAAATTCGATCAACCCACTAATAAATGAAACGTCACTATTTCATTGTCTTTGATCGCAGTCACTGGATCATTTTGATTTGACGGCTCGCAAGTTAATACCCAGTTCCCTTAAAATGGTCGGACCAAACACGTCTGCCCCACCCCCCACCCCCCAAGAAAAAAATGCTCACATACCCCTTTCTTCACCTCTGTAACAGCCACCCGCCCTTCGTCGTCCTCCGCTGCCCGAAAATCGCATCACGGCGGTGGGCCACTCCTAAATCCAACCAAATCACCACCCCACAATCTAATCTTCACACTCACTCTAAATCTGCCATTATTTTTCCCAAAAAATCACCCAATTTCTTCAAATTATAAATCTAAGAATAAAAATATGATCTTTTGCCTTTTCTTGATTTACTCCTAATTCGTGCTTTTTTTGGCAATAAAACCTACCTGAATAGACTACTTTCGATGTGAGGAGTTTATTGGACGTAGCAATGATCTATCTCACATTGGTCGGATTCCGGTCAATAGGCTGTCAACTGTTTAAAATTCCTAAACCTTCAACTCTTTATAAATTTATGACCTAGGAAGTATTTGTCAGACTGAAGTCAGATTAAACACTTATTGGCCAGAAATTTTTGGTGAGTTGAGGAGACGAATTCATGTGGTTTCGTTCTTCACCTCGCAATTTTTGACGTCATAGTTACTGGTTGAATCTTTTGTCTAAACGACAAGAAGTCATTAGGTAACATCTATTCCCTCACCCCATTTGGTTTAAATCATTAGATGTCCCTGTTCGAGTTTAGTTAGTTAGTTTTTTTTAATTTCATTCATCTTGTTTAGTCGGATATAATGCTGGGATGATTAGAGAAATGGATTAACCACACGTTCAACTAGATTTGAGACTTTTCACTATAAGTCTGGTTTTAATTCGAATTGGCATTTGTTCATGTGTTTGTTCTTTGGTTATGATGTTTTATACGTTAGTACCACACAAGGGGGGGGAGGGGGGGTGATTTGTGTGGTGTCCGATTTTCGCGTGCACTAGTTATAGAAGGACCAGGTTCTTCTATGTGTTTCAACTCCGACTGTTTGCGGAATAACAAATATGAAAATAAAGAACACGAAGATTTGTACGTGGAGAACACCTGGCTCAAAAGGTGAAAAAAAATACGACCTACTTCGCAGTAGCATTTTCCCAAAACGTTTTACGAAATCAGTGAGCCAAACAACATTTACAAAAACTCTTTTGTAAACCTAAGGATTACCTCTAATCCCGTTGTAGAAAACCAGCCTCTAGCTATTTGCGATAAACTCCAAGTTAGCTATAACTTGAAACACACATTAGATATTACAGACACTTCTAGATAAAGCTGAAAGGGTACAAGTTAAAATCACCTACTACAAATAAACTAGACTAAAAGACAACAGCTGGAACTGGTTCTTCTAGCTGGTTCAAGTAGATTCGGATTCGCACACTCAAATCCCACACGAACTGCTTGCAAAATTGCCTCGATAATTTTGCTCTCAATTCTTGCTTAACGTTTTCTTTTGTGCGCACCTGTACAATAAGAACAATCTGTAATATATAGGATTAGTAGATAAAGAGTTAACTAGAATTCTAATGCTACTCTTCCTTGGTGGAAGAGTTCTAGTTCATCTCAATTTCTCAAATCCTTCCTTATCTTTGATTCTGTTCTTACTGAATAAGGAGTCTTTCTCCTTATTATTTTGCAATCTTTTCGATTAGGAGATATCTCTTATTTTACCATATTTCGTTTATCTCCTACATGTGCACCTCACGTACCTTTGACTCTTCTTGTGTCTATGTCTACCAGTGATGAACCTGGTTTATTTCTGAGTTCCTTTGTCAATCTTCAAAACTAACTAATTTCATGGGCCAACAGTTTGGGGCCGTCTCGCTTGACAAATAGATCTGTTAATACAAAAGCCCAAGGAGGATATTGGGCTTATTGGCTAGGTGGCCCAGATTTCTAGTATTACTTGAGGGGTAAATAATAGAATGTTAAAAGGGTAAATACAGGAGTACTAGGGGGTTCAATTTGGATTTGGATTGAGGGAATCTTATCCTAATTGATTGGGAAGTTTCTGGATAAGGGCTAACGGGGAATGTTTTGGGAAAAACAGGGGTAAATCCTGTGTCCAGGGAGGTAATTGAACTAAAATAAAAGTTCAAAGGGCGTATTGAATTAGGAAAATCAGGTTTGGTTTCCCGAATTCCCTGCTATAAAAGGCTCATTTCACCCTTCTTTAGGGTCTTAGATAGAAAAAGAGAAGAGAAAGAAAGACGACTACTAGATTTAGGTCATAAATCTGAGTTTCCAGCTACTTAAAACACTAAAAAAAAAAGAGAGTAGAAAGCAGTAGAGTTTAAGTGATTTTACATTTTTCAAAGGAGTCGGCAATCTGAAGTGGTCCTTCACTGTTTCAAAAAAAATTCTTTTGCATTTTCTGGGTTATTGAAGTGGATCCGGCTGTGAATATCTGCTGGTTGTGCTCCTACTGAATCTCTAATTATTTTCTGGCTATTCTAAGATTTATTTGCCTCTATCCAGGTACTGATTTTACTCTTAGTGATGTAATAGTTGTTTAAATGCTATATTAATATGAAATTTCCTGCCATTAGCCATTTATATGTTTTAATAAACGGAATAGGGCCAGAACTGACCCTGAACTATAGTTTCAGGGTTATAAATTCCCTCTGTCTACCTTTTGGGCCATTGGTGTCCCTAATGTTACCTTTTTGTCCCTTAAATGTCACTCCAAATAATGGCTCAAATTATTTTTAAAAAAACGTTAATTACTAATGACGTGACAATGTTTCATTGGCTTAGTTTAAAATATTAGACCCATTTAGAAACCCATATGATGGACCTCACCCGCTCCATTAAAATCGACCCGCTCCGACCCAATCTCTAAATAAAATACGGATTTCACCCTAACCTAACCTTTTATTCTACCCAGCCCTCGTTCTTCTCCTCTTAACATCAGACCCAAAAATACATATCTCATCGAAACAGGTAGAATTGTATTATCAAATTCAACAAAATGAAGTCGGAGTCCTCTATAATGTATGAATCTTCTACTTCTTCTCGTGAATCAGGTCAGTCCCGCACATGTTTTTGCGGATTGATTGATAACCAGTTTACTCCTACGACACCCATAAATGGTGGTCGTCGATTCTTCAAATGTCCTCGTCCTGAAGACATTGCTTGTCGTTATGGGAGTGGCTTGATGAAGAACTTCCGTCCCATGTGTCAATGTTTATCCACAGCCAAAAGATTTCATTGAATGCCATTCGTAAAGAAAGGAACAATTTGAAGAAGACCCTGGATGAATTCTTAAGTAATAATGCTGCATATTTGAAGAAAGTGGCTTGCTTGGAGAAGAAAGTGTCGAACTTGGATTCAAATTTGAAACGATGAAAAAAAAAATTGTTGTTGTCATGGGCGTTTTTTGTTTGTTTTGTAGCCGTGAAGACCATGTGTTGAATTTGAATTTGTATTTTTCTTTTGTTGTATTATGTTAATGGCTTGGTAAAATGTAGTTCTGTGGGTGTTAATGTTAGTTGGTATCCAGTTTTAGCAAATTTTTTGTTGTGGATGTAGTAGGAAAATTTGCAAGTGCAATGTACCCAACTAAGATAGTTTCTTGTTTGTCAATGAACAAAATATGCAGTTTAATAGTAATTCTTGTTGTGTTCAATCAAGCAAATTTGACTATTGTCTATTAGAATCTCTGTGTCTAGTGACTATTTTCTTAAGTACTATTGTAATCTGTTTTGGTTTGTGATACACTAAAATATTAAATATAAGGAGGAGTTATATACTAGAAACCGTGAAGAGCTGATACAGAAATACAAGTGTTAATTCAAAAGAGATCTTGCAAGCTTGTCCTTTTACAAATTTGGCAGCTCATTTAATTTTATTACCAAAAGAATATACTGATATATCAAGCTAAGATACGCTAAAATATTTCCATTATGAAGTTGGAAATAAAGATCTTCTTGATCTAAAATGGATCCGAATATTTCAGAAATGATCGTCTCTTTGTCATTCTGTTGTATATTATCACTGTTGTTTATTACTACCTCTTTATGATTATTGAACAAAACAATACTTGAAAAGTCCACTGGAAAGCTAATAACAATGCTTCTGAACATATCTCTTTCTGTTATGGTAGAAGACTGGAAAATGAGTAAGTCCACTGGAAAGCTAATAAGAATGCTTCTGAAACATGATAATTAACAACCAAAAAGATTTAATAATGCTGTTACATTGTTTCACAACAATTTAATCCCATCAGAAAATATTTTGGGGTAAATCAACACAGCACAATTCATAACTAATTCACCACAAAATAACAAAAAAAAGGCGAAGTTTGAATCAGTCATTACAAAATATTCAATGATCTAAATGAAGTGGCTACTACTTAGAGGCAGTTTTGGCCATCTTACCCTTTAGCTTGCCAACTCTAGGTTCCTTTTTGGCTATAAATTGGTAGAAGTCACAGCTGCTTTGCCTTTCCAAGTCACCTTTTTGGGTGAATAGGGCAGATTAGTAGTCAAATTTACACCAGTTCCATCTCTCTTGAAACTAATCTCTCTGGTACCGGTAGGTTTTTTAAGCAACTTTCTTTGTTGAAGCATAGTCCAAGCTTCAGATACCACCACTGGCCTCAAATTCGGATCTTCATCATCATCTCCATCTCCAGTAACATCATCAATAGAAGCTTCATCTGCAGCAGGTTTGTGTTGAGCAGATTTCTTTGCTTGACTGGTCTGTTGAGCAGATTTTTTTGCTTGACCGGGTAGTTGAGTAGATTTCTTGCTTGACTAGGAAATTGAGATGGTGTTTTATAAGGTGGTGGTTTACTCAAAGAAACATTGTATCCAGGAGTTGGCATGAAGGCAAAATCTAAATTTTGACTGTCTTGAGGTGCTGTCAAGGGCACATTTTCCACTGTTTAAGAACATTCTCCTTGGAACAAACGCTTGTGCTTACCATGAACCTACAAGACATAAATTGTTTATTATGGAATTGAAATTCTGGAACAACAAACAAATTTCAGTAACAATTGAAAGATTACCAATGGACAAGTTCTGATATTGTGACCAGGTTCACTCCAGTACCCACATGAAATAAGAAGTCATTTCCTTGAAGCGGACCATAACCCCTCTCTCTTCCTAACCTCATCTTTTTCTCTTGTTCTCTTGACCTTTGGTCTACCAACCATTTTATGCACATCTGGTGGCTCCAAAGCATGTTCTGGCGCAATTTTCCAGAATTTATCACCTCTAACAGGTTGTATCTTATGCATATACACCATCATGTAAGCTTCTTTGGAATACCACCAATGCACCTCACTCAAAGGATCAAGATTTTTATAGAGTAAAGCTTTGATGGCATGAGGGCATGGTATTCCAGTTAAGTCCCATGCCCTACATGTACATCTCTTAAGTTCCATGTTGGCCCATGTCACTTAATGGGTTTCGAAGATTGACAAAAGGTGTCAAGTTGAACCAGGTCAATCATAGCATACACATCTAAATGAAGCAGTTGGAACAAGAATCGTACAAGTCTAGGAGATATCAGTGATTGCTGAGTATCAAAGAACTAAGAGAATGTCTCCTAATACGAAAAGGTTTCAAACTGATAGAAGATGACAGAAGTTGATTTCAGCGAGGACAGAAATAGAGGAAAGAAGTTGAGTTACAATCAAACTCGTTTACCAAGGAAGAGTTGGATTAGAATTGAATCATGGACTCAACAAACGGACTCTATATATAATTAATGTATTACTGCTGAAAGAGGAGACGCACAAGTACTAAAGTGAATCAATTTCTGAAGCAAAAGTTCCAGAGATATTTTGCAAGCAGAATTGTTGTGCGATACAAAGGCTACAGTTCAACTAGAAGAAACAGTTCCATTGTTTGTGTATTGAGTCTAGTTGATTGTAGTAGGAGTTTTAACATTGCATCTTTTCAGCTTCTTAGAAGCAATTTGTAATAGGTACAAATTGATCAAGTTAGAGTTAGCTTGAAATCTGTAGAAATTAGCTAGAGGCTAGTTGATACAAAGAGGATTAGAGTTAGTCCTAGGATTACAAAAGAGTTTATTTTGTAAGTCCGTTTTGGCTCAGAGTTTTAGTGAAGAGTTTGAGCAAATCCTACTGAGGAGTAGGTCGTGGTTTTTTCACCTTTTGAGCCTGGTTTTTTCCACGTAAAAATCCCTGTGTCTTTACTATTACTGCTTAATTATTCTGCAAACAGTAGTAAGTAGTATACTAAGAAGAACCAGGTTCTTCTTATTAGACAGCACTCGAAAATTGGGTACTGCACAATTGAATTATAATATTGTGTAGTATTGAAGTCTAAAACAACAATTGGTATCAGAGCAGGTTATCCTTGAAGAGGCTAACACCTAGGAAAGATCAAGATGAATTCACCACCTGGGAACTGGGAAGGTCAATCAACTGCAAGGCCACCACTCTTCAACGGTCAGTACTATTCTT
>ML271089.1:112367-165651 GCA_005239495.1 Nicotiana undulata
TGAGGATATGAAGAAATGGGAAAAGAATGCCAAGGCCAAGAAGTTGCTAGTGTGTGGACTAGGCCCAGATGAATACAGCAGAATCCAAAGTTGCACCACTGCCAAGGAAATCTGGGATACTCTACAAGTGGCACATGAAGGAACAACTCAAGTGAAGAGGTCTAGAGGTACATTGCTATACTCTCAGTATGAAAACTTCACTATGAAGGAAGGAGAAACAATTCAGGAGATGTACACAAGGTTCACAACCTTGACTAATGAACTCAAGTCTCTTGGAAGAGTCATCCTTGAAGAAGACAAGGTTGAGAAGATTTTGACAAGGGTTCTGCCTATCTCCTGGGAAAGCAAGATAACTGCCATTCAGGAATCCAAAAATATGGCAACCCTTAGACTAGATGAGTTGATTGGCAACCTTACTACTTATGAACTCAGAAGGCAGACCATGAAAATGGATGCCCCAAAGAAGGAAAGAAGTCTAGCACTAAGTATCACAGAGGGAGCAGATCTAGAGGATGATGAGATGTCCATGGTCACCAAAGACTTCAGAAACTTTCTCATGAGGAAGAAAGGCATCTCTAGAGGAGGAAACTTCAACAAGGCAAAGGCTCCTGAAAGGCCAGCTAATGAGGGATGCTACAAGTGTGGAAAACTGATCATCTCATCAAGAACTGCCCCTAGTGGGAAGTAGTATGGAGGAAGGAGAGATATGAATGAAAGAACAGGAAGAAGGAACTGGTCCAACCCAAGAAAACTACTACAAAGGCTATGGATGCTGCTTGGGGGGATAGTTCAGATGAAGAATCAGAAGATGGTGAGACAGAAGATCAAGCTCTCATGGCAATTGGAGAATCTGATGAGGAGACTGATGAAGAACCACATGTAAGTATCTCACATCTTAAAACAAAAATAAAGTTTCTATCTAAGGAGAAACTCTCTGACTTGCTACTTGACTTCATTGATGATTCTAAGGAGACAACTAAAGAGAAAGATCAACTATTAAACAATGTGCAATGCCGAGAGAAAAATGCATGGACCTAGAAATAAGGGTTAGTGAATTTGAAAAGAAAACCACTGTCTTGATGAACCAGGTTCAACCACTCAAAACTGAGATTCTAGAACTAAAATCTGAAAATTTAAAGTTACGACTAGGATCCAGTAAAAAGGTAGTTGATCACTTTCATGCTAAGTTATAAGAAGACTTAGGTAAACTGAAAGATAAAATGTATGCCAAAGATGAGCAGATAAGATCTCTTAAAGAAGAACTTGGCAAAGTCAAACATGAATTTGATAGAACACGTAAGTGGAATAAGTCTTCTGATGCTTTAATATGGCTCCAAGAGAATCATAGTAGCAACCGGATAGGTCTTGGTTTTGGGAGTCAATTGCCTAATTGGGATCCCAAAAGCAAGTATCTCACTCTCCTTGAAAATAAAATTTGCACCCATTATGGGAAGACTAGACACTCTAAATATGAGTGTTCTGCAAAAGAAAAGGCCAGTCAGAAAAATGAGAGATTCATTAAAAAGAAAAACTGGCTTCCATACTGGGCCAAAAAAAATCTGATTCATCCATTCTCTCATGGAAAAGGACCCAAACTAGTTTGGGTTCTTAAAACTAACCCCTGAGTTTTTTTTGAAGGTACAAGTGAAGAGAAGCAGCTAATTTTAGTTTTTGGATAGTGGCTGCTCTAAGCATATGACAGGGAACAAGGAACGGTTCCTTTCACTTGAAAACCTCAAAGGAGGAAATGTCTCCTTCGGAAACGGAAATAAAGGTGAAATAATAGGGGTCGACAAGGTAGGTAAAGATGACACATATTCAATTGAACATGTGTATCTAATAGATGGCTTGAAATATAGCCTTATCAGTGTGTCACAATTGTGTGACAGAGGTAACCTTGTCGATTTTATTTCCACAAAATGTTTTGTGATCAACCTGCTTACTGACAAGATTGTTTTGTAGAGAAAAAGAATGAACAATATCTATGTCATTGACTTGTCCACACTGTCTGACAATGAACTCACTTGCCTTAGTGTGTTGGACAGTGATCCCCTCCTGTGGCACAAAAGACTTGGTCATGCAAGTCTAACTCAACTTAACAAGCTGGTCTCTAAGGACTTAGTGGTAGGGCTTCCTAACATTAAGTTCAAAGAAGACAAGGTTTGTGAGGCATGTGCAAGGGGGAAGCAGGTAAGGTCTTCTTTCAAAAGTAAGAAAATGGTCAGTACCACCAGGTCGTTGGAACTGGTTCATATGGATCTCTGTGGTCCCATGAGAACTCTAAGTAGAGGTGGAAAGAGATATGTTATGGTACTAGTAGATGATTTCTCAAGGTTCACTTGGACCTTGTTCTTGGCATCTAAGGATGAAGCATTTGAAATGTTCACCTCATTTGTCAAGAAGATTCAGAATCAATTAAGACATCAACTAGCATCCATTAGATCTGACCATGGTACTGAGTTTGAGAATGCTAAGTTTACTGAGTTCTCTGATGAACATGGTGTGAATCACATTTTTTCTGCTCCTAGAACCCCACAGCAAAATGGGGTTGTTGAAAGGAAAAACAGAACTCTTGAAGACATGGCAAGAACCATGCTTCTATCAAGCAAACTACCTCAGAGCTTCTGGGCAGAAGCNATTGGAATAATATACACATAGCAAAGCTTATAAAATATACAATATAAGAACTATGTGTGTAGAAGAAAGTGTACATGTTGTCTTTGATGAAACTAACACTTTATCTGAGAGACAGGAACCAAAAGATGAGGAGCTTGGACTGGTGAGGAGCAATGACTACATTGAAGCACCTATGGCAGATGGAACAGGTGATGGACCAGGTTTAGCAACCCCACGCAACTCGACAGGGGGAATTTCTCATGAAAATACTGGCCCAGATCATGTTCCACAGAAACAAGACAACATGGAACAATCTAGAAGTGAACAACTGGTTCTCAAACCACACAGATATCAGAGTTCTCACCCTCTTGAGAACATCATAACAGACCTGAGATCTGGAATCAAAACTAGATCCTCCTTGAAAAATCTGTGTGCGTTTGATGCATTTCTATCCATGATTGAACCAAAGAACATTGCTGAAGCCCTGAAAGATGCTGACTGGGTAACTGCTATGCAAGAGGAGCTGAATCAATTTGAGAGAAGTCAAGTATGGCACTTGGTACCCAGGCCACTGGACAGATCAATAATTGGCACCAAGTGGGTCTTCAGGAATAAACTCGATGAGGATGGAACTGTTACTAGAAACAAGGCAAGACTGGTTGTTCAAGGATACAGCCAAGAAGAGGGAATTGATTATGATGAGACCATTGCTCATGTGGCCAAATTGGAGGCAATCATACTTCTTATAGCATTTGCTGCACACATGGAATTCACTTTGCATCAGATGGATGTCAAGAGTGCCTTTCTCAATGGCTATTTGAAGGAAGAGGTATTTGTAAAACAGCCTCCTGGTTTTGAAAGCAAAGAATCACCTGATCATGTATATAAACTTGACAAGGCTCTCTATGGTCTCAAGCAAGCACCTAGAGCTCGGTACGAGAGATTGTCAAAATTCCCGCTGGAACATGGGTACAAACGAGGCAAAATAGACAGTACTTTGTTCTTAAAGGAAAAGGGAAAAGATCTTCTGATTGTACAAATATATGTTGATGATATCATATTTGGGGCAACAACTGAGAAGCTCAGCAAGGAATTTGCTACATTAATGGGGAGTAAGTTTGAAATGAGTATGATGGGTGAGCTAACCTTTTTCTTAGGTTTGCAAATCAAATAAACTCCACATGGAACAATGATTCATCAACATAAGTATGTGAGAGAACTCCTCAAGAAGTTCAAAATGGAAGATTCAAAGGAGATAGATACCCCAATAGCCACAACTACAAAATTAGATGTGGATGAACCTGGNAAGGTTTCAAGTCAATCCAAAGGAGTCCCATCTCACTGCAGTGAAAAGAATTTTGAGATATCTGAAGGGCACCACTGATTTGTGCCTTTGGTATCCTAAAGGTAGTAATTTTGACCTTGTAGGATATGCTGATGCTGATTATGCAGGTTTCCTGGTTGACAGGAAAAGTACTTCAGGCATGGCTCACTTTTTGGGCTCCTGCCTTGTATCTTGGGCCACCAAGAAACAAAATTCAGTAGCCTTGTCTACTGCTGAGGCTGAATATGTGGCTGCAGCCTCTTGCTGTGCTCAGTTGCTATGGATTAAGCAACAACTCCTGGACTTTGGTATAGATGTGGGATGCATTCCTATTTACTGTGATAACACTAGTGCAATTAGTATGACTAAGAACCCGGTTCATCACAAGAGAACTAAGCACATAGGTGTAAGGCACCATTTCCTGAGGGATAACTATGAAAAGGGGATGATCTCAATCGAATTTTGTGCCACTGATCATCAAATTGCTGATATATTTACCAAAGCATTAAGTAGGGAGCATTATGAGAGAAACAGGATTGAATTAGGGGTGATTAAGATCACCTAATTGTAAAACAAAAGGGAAGTTTTCTGGCTAGAAATTTTAATTAGGCACTTAATTAGATTAATCATTGCTCAGTTCTATGTCTTTATTGCCATACTTTTCTGCCATGTATTAATATGATTCCCTAGCTGCTAATGATGTTTCTCTTTTTTTGTGAATTGAGGAAAAATAAAGATTTTTAACAGGATGAACCTGGTTCATCCATGCTGGTTTACATGACTGACAGTGTACATTCTCATCTCCATACATGTATTAATTCAAGTACAGTCATACATGAGTAGGACTCTATCCATTAATGGTCCAGTTCAAATTCTCGTACTTACCCAAATAATGAACCAGTTTCGAGAAGTTCCATCACATTAAATTAGCCTAGTTTTAGGGGGAAAGAAACGGTCTAATCAATGTCAAATCACTGATAGTCCTTAATCGATTAGTATCCTACTTGTGATAATACACTTCTGTTATAATCACCCCAGCCACAAGTTATAAATAGTCCATCATTACCCACTGTGAATAAAGCAATAGACGAACCTTGTTCAAGCCACTCAACACTCAAATCTCTACTGCCTTTTGCCCTCTCTTCTTTTCCTCTCAAAATTAAAAGTGTCTATGCTTCATCTGATTCTCAAAATCGTGACTACGATAAGGGAGTATATGAGTCTGATTCTCCACCGGTCTACAGTTCTGAATCCTCTGAGACACCTAAAACACCTGAATACCATGATGCTCTTAAACCTACACCAAACCCTACCCCAGCCCCAAAACCTCGTCGTGTCAAGGTTCTTGCAAGAAAATCTGTGGCCTCAGGTTCACGAGCAAAGTTCTTGGAAGATTTATTACAGGATGAAGAAGAACCCAAACCATATTCGTCTAGTGAATCGTTTAAATAAGCACATGAAGACGATGAACCTGGTTCGTCAAGTGCTGAGAAAAGTAATACTGAAGTTACCTCTGTGTTAAATACTGAAAATAGATTTGTGTTGGTTGGGTCTGTGGTGGATGTGGAAGTACCAAGTAGGTAAAGGAAAACTGGCAAAAGTCTTAAGAATGAGGGAGATACAGGTGTGAGGGGATCTGGGAAGGATGGTTCCACGCTTGAAATTTGTGGCCCCATTCTTGAGAATCTTGAAGATGATGTCGTAGTGATAGGGGGCACTAATGAAGTTGAGGAAGTTGCTGCTGGATTATAAAAGCTATAGAAGGAGATAGATGAACGTGTTTCTTCTGGGGAAGAAACCTTGGCTGAGAGACTGAAGAAACTGGGGGACTCATACAACCCCAATAAGAGAAGGACTCCTAAGTCCATCAAGTCTAAAGCCTCAGTTTCCTCAAAGAAAAGAAAAAATGATGAGTCTGTTGGTGTACCTTTTCCAAGGGTACGAGCTACGAGAAATACTATTCGAGAAGAAGAGGAGAAGTTGGAAAAAGCTCTGCAAGAAAGCAAAAGAAAGAAGGCTAAGAAAGGGAAAGCGAAAGTGGTGGAGCCTGTTGAGGCTATTGCTGTTGATGAGGTGTTGGACCTGGTCCAACAAAAAGAAGAGGTTGCTCTAGTGGTGATCAAGACACCCAAGCCCAAATTGGCTAAGACTTCCACAAAGAAGTCAGCACCTGTGTCTGCTACCACCATGAGTACATCTACGAGGACACGGTCTAAAGTAAAGTCAAAGAAGAAAGTTCAGATTGTTGAGAGAGATAATGATCCTGAATGGAGTGGAGATGATGAGAAGAAGGTTGGAGAAGTGTCGACTGGTAGAGTTTCCATGTTTGGCAAGAGACATATCTTGAAGGGAAAGTTACTGAAGGATTTGGAGGAGCAGGGTATGGGGTACTAAGTGGATACTCTGGCAGCGCAAGGCTGGAAGGACATGGTCCTTCGTATAGAAGGCAGGCTGGTCAGAAATGAGGTTGTGGAATTCATGGGGAATGAAACTGTGATTTGAGGAAGGGTTACATCATTGGTCAGGGAAGTTGAAGTCTCTTATGACGCTCAAAAACTGGGAGTCATTCTAGACATTCCATCTGAGGGCTATGCCGACTATACAAGGCAGAGATGGCCTTGCTTGGATGGATTGGCCTCAGCACTCAACATCACCATATTCTTTTGTGACAATGAAGAAGAGCCTGAGCCCAGGGCTGTGTACAAAAACGAGATGAAGCCTGAACACAAGTTGTTCTTTGAGTTTGTAATTAAAATTCTGCTGCCCAGACAAGAACACAGGCACATTGCCAACTACATGGATCTAACGCTCATGGAGTGCCTATACAAAGGCAAGCAGATCAATTGGCCATCTTTAATCATCCATCTTTTGGACAGAGTGGTGAATGGCACCAAGGCCCATGCAATTCCTTATGGTTTTATCCTTACTGCAATTCTGGCTCATTTTGGAGTCCCCACAAAGAAGGCTGAAATGGCTACTGCAAAGGATTTCTTTGGGAAGGACACTTTGCTGTCATGTGATTATACTATCAGTGCCCCGGCAGATGAACCTGGTTCATCTCGGAAGCAACCGGTCAATAGCAAGGTCCGTACTCTGGTGCAAGAAAGTGAAAAAAAGGATATGGAGATCCTTCGCTTGAAGACTCGCTTAGTTGAGGTGGAAGGTGAGCGTGATGCTCTCAAAGCTGAATTAGCCAAGGAGAAGGAGAAACACGAGGGTGTCTTACACCAAATGATGTCTCTTCTCCAAACCAAGAATCCTGCCTCTTCTGCACCACCCCATACTTGGAATTTCCAGAACTACCCCCTCATTTCCTATCAAGTGCCCAGTTCGGGACTGCGTCAAGTGTCTTTTGTTTCAGTTTTTAATTCTCTCTTACTCATGTTTTGGTTGTTTTTTATTTTAATCTGTTTTGGTGTTGATAATCCATGTTAATCAATGAAAGCTTGGTGTTTTGAAAAATGTCTCTATTTATGATTTAGCTTACATTATTGGGTTCTTGTGTTGATTAATCATGTTTGCACCTGCAGTTGCCTAAATTGGCCATGAGTAAGAATTAATAACTGGTAAGTATCATTTTGCAACTTTTCGATGATGCCAAAAGGGGGAAGATGTGTTGTGTTGTTCAAAAAATTTAAAAGTGATATTTATAACCTTATGAACCTGGTACTTGATCATTAATGCTCACAAATATACAAAGTGTTGGATGTGTGTACAGGATAAAAGCACAGAGTTTATCATCATCAAAAACGGGGAATTTGATGGCCCATGTCACTGAATGGGGTTTGAAGATTGACAAAAGGTGTCAAGTTGAACCAGGTCCATCATAGCAACACATATAAATGAAGCAGTTGGAACAAGAATCGTACAAGTCTAGGAGGTATCAGTGATTGCTGAGTATTAAAGAACTAAGAGAATGTCTCCTTATACGAAAAAGTTTCAAACTGATAGAAGATGACAGAAGTTGATTTCAGCGAGGACAGAAATAGAGGAAGGAAGTTGAGTTACAATCAAACTCGTTTACCAAGGAAGAGTTGGATTAGAATTGAATCATGGACTCAACAAACGAACTCTATATATAATCAATGTATTACTGCTGAGGAGATGCACAAGTACTAAAGTGAATCAAGTTCTGAAGCAAAAGTTCCAGAGATATTTTGCAAGCAGAATTGTTGTGCGATACAAAAGCTGCAGTTCAACTAGAAGAAATAGTTCCATTCTTTGTGTATTGAGTCTAGTTGATTGTAGTAGGAGTTTTAACATTGTATCTTATCAGCTTTCTTAGAAGGATATTGTAATAGGTACAAATTGATCAAGTTAGAGTTAGCTTGAAATCTGTAGAAATTAGCTAGAGGCTAGTTGATACAAAGAGGATTAGAGTTAGTCCTAGGATTACAAAAGAGTTTATTTTGTAAGTCCGTTTTGGCTCAGAGTTTTAGTGAAGAGTTTGAGCAAATCCTACTGAGGAGTAGGTCGTGGTTTTTTCACCTTTTGAGCCAGGTTTTTTCCACGTAAAAATTCTTGTGTCTTTACTATTAATGCTTAATTATTCCGCAAACAGTAGTAAGTAGTATACTAAGAAGAACCAGGTTCTTTTTATTAGACAACACTCGAAAATTGGGTACTGCACAATTGACTTGTAATATTGTGTAGTATTCAAGTCTAAAACAACATTCCAGGTTCACCACATGCTTGTCTGGACCTTCAATCACTTCATATCCAAAGTCTCCATTAAAGTCAACTTCACATTCTGCAGCAATAGCTCTACAATCACTATATAGTTCCAAGGCATATGGGCTGATTTCTCCTTTCCAGTTTCTACACTCTTCTTCACGATTTTTTAACAAGTTCATCACCTTCCAGTTAAGCAGTTCAAATGAAATGAACAGTTAAGAAACAATTGGAAGAATGAAGAAACAGTTAACAAAATTAACATAATAAAATAGTAAAGAAACAATTAAGAAATATTTAAGTAAAAGGAGAAAAATTATTAAAATAGTTGTATCATAATAAAACAGTAAAGAAATAACAGAAATTTTTTCCATCGTTTCAAATTTGAATCCAAGTTCGACACTTTCTTCTCCAAGCAAGCCACTTTCTTCAAATCTGCAGCATTACTACTTAAGAATTCATCCAGGGTCTTCTTCAAATTGTTCCTTTATTTACGAATGGAATTCAATGAAATCTTTTGGCTGTGGATAAACATTGACACATGGGCCGGAAGTTCTTCATCACGCCACTCCCAATAACGACAAGCAATGTCTTCAGGACGAGGACATTTGAAGAATCGATGACCACCATTTATGGGTGTCGTAGCAGTAAAATGGTTAGCGATCAATCCGCAAAAACATGTGCGGGACTGACCTGATTCACGAGAATAAGTAGAAGATTCATACATTATAGAGGACTCCGACTTCATTTTTTTGAACTTGATAATACAATTTTACCTGCTTGGGGGAGATGGGGAGTTATGGGTCTGATGTTAAGAGGAGAAGAACGAGGGCTGGGTAGAATAAAAGGTTAGGTTAGGGTGAAATCCGTGTTTTATTTAGAGATTGGGTCAGAGCGGGTCGGTTTTAATGGGGCGGGTGAGGTCCATCAGATGGGTTTCTAAATGGGTCTAATATTTTCAACTAAGCCAATGAGACATTGCCACGTCATTAGCAATTAGCTTTTTTTTAAAAATAATTTGAGCCGTTAGTTAGAGTGGCATTTAAGGGACAGAAAGATAACATTAGGGACACCAATGGCCCAGAAGGTGGACAGAGGGCATTTATAACCCTGAAACTATAGTTCAGGGTCATTTCTGGCTCTTTTCCGTTTAATAAATGTTCCTGATAGTATTTAGTCATTTGTGTAGTTGATGAATGCCTCTTCTTTGTGATCATTTGAAAGTTTAATTTGGATTCAAAATTTTAGTATATGGGACTGGTATGAATATGATTGTGTTGGTTGCTTTAATCATGGCTAAAATTATAGCAACCTTATGAGAGACTCAGATTCAATCCTGTTGGAACTAAATCATTTGTCAAGCTCAAATAAAGTTCTCCAATGATTTTCAGATTAAAAAGAAGTTGAGATAGTATTCACTCTAGCCTCACTGTTCTGAATACTGTTTGATTAAGATATGAAAGTTTAAAGAAGTAATATGAAAGTGTTCATGTATATGTTGATTTGATCTGGTTAGACTGGTCTTTAGATTAAAATTTGAAGACCATTTTTCTTCAAATTGATGGTGGTGTAAATTAAAATAGTTTTGTTTGTCAATTATTGCAATTATCAGTAGGTCAACCAATATTATTTGCATCATCTTCCTTGAATGGGTTGAAATTTAGTGGAATTGATTTATTCCTGTTCATAATCGTGCAAGTGTCAGGGGATGAATTAACTCCTTCCCTTTGTCATTTGGGCTTCATTTGGGAGCCCAATTCCAAGAAATGACTATGTCTAAGGGTTATTACGAGCTTGGCACTAGGCTAGCCCATCTTGGTGGGCATCTGGTTTGTGCCCATCAGAATCCATTTTGAATTTGATCAGGCCCACGTGGCCAGCCCTAAACTACTGTGATAATGGCTCAATTTGATCCTAAATCATAAAGTTGAATTGCAATAATTTAATTGCAACCACCCCTTTCCCATCTCAGAAATATAGAATATTGATTCAAGTTTAGTCTGTCTAGATTAAAATTGCCTCTTCAAATTCACAACACTTTCTGTAATCATGCCTCTCAACGAAAAATCTCAAACTTAAAATAAATAATCCCTGAATATCGTAGCTTGTTTTAGGCGCGAATAATAAACATCGTGACTAAGATACAGTTCTCGTGGCATGGTCACGATACATAATCTCCAATTCGAGTGTGCGTTTCACGTGACTCGACCATAACTTCAAACAATAATTAAAACAAACATATTGTAGATCATCGGTACGGTTCCCGTGACGTGATTCGCTATGTGTACAAAAATAGATGAGTGTGCGACATCGCGGC
Source organism: Nicotiana undulata (assembly GCA_005239495.1). NCBI lineage: Eukaryota > Viridiplantae > Streptophyta > Magnoliopsida > Solanales > Solanaceae > Nicotiana > Nicotiana undulata. Next base: position 123,296 of record ML271089.1, read on the forward strand.
TTGTTCAAACAATTTTCATAAATCTTGTACCTTTTACAATTAATCACAAATATAGGAAATCAACCTATGAACATTGTAGTTTGTTTTGGGAGCAATTAACAAATAATAAATTATCATGACTATGGGTACGGTTCCCGTGACATAGTCATAGATACGTAACTCCCAAAATTCGAGTGCACGCTGGCGTGACTCGACTTCCACCTTCAAATATTTAAAATAAACACGATGTGAATCACTGGTGCGTTTCACGTGGCTTGACTTGCCATGCGTACAAAATAATTAAAAGCGGTATAAAACTGATAATGCACAAAAGGTTTTAAAAACATGTAATAAATCAGATAATTAGGCCAATTAATAATAGTTGAGCAGTCGTGCTAAAATCACGGAACCCAAGAATGCTTTACACCTTCTCTCGGTTAATAGAATTCCTTACCCGGTCTTCTGTGTTCGCAGACTTCAAAACAGAGTCAAACTTGCTCGATTTAAGATTTAAAATAAATGGTGACTCGGAATACCGTAAATAAATAATTCAGAGTGGGGACTCTAATATAATAAATAATCTCAATTCGGATAATATCACTTAAATTGGAAAAACTCTCTTATACCCTTTCCGGAAAAAGGAGGCGTGACAGAGACTATGTGCTGCCATTTTCTTGCCTCAATTGTTTGTGTTTCAGGACCTGTACAATGACAAGGTGATGGGAATTGGTAGGAAAGTGAAGGTTTGTACTTGCTAAAAGGAAGAGGAGTAAAAAAATTAGTAGCAGTTGTTAGAAATGAAGGGAAATCAGGAGACACAAGCTAGATGTGGCACATGAGACTAGGACATGCTTCAACACTGGTCTTGCAGCACATTCCATTTCTTAAGTATAAAGTAGATAGTAGCTTACATAATAAATGTTCTATATTCCCTATGACAAAGCAATCGAGGCTTGCTTTCGCTGATAGTGAACAAAGAAGCACTAAAGCATTTGAGCTAGTACATATGGATGTTTGAGGCCATATAAAGTGCCAACTCATGATAGGAAACACTATTTCTTACTGTTGTAGATGACTACTCAAGGGCAACTTGGATATTTCTAATGCAATTAAAGAGTGAGGCCATTGTATTCTTGAAACAGTTTATGTGTATGGTTAAAAATCAGTTTGATACCTCTGTTAAGGTGATTAGAACCCACAATGAAACTGAATTCCTTAACAACCAATAGAATACCATTTACAGGATCATGGAGTGATTCATCGGAGTAGTTGTGCCTACACTCCACAAAGAAATGGAGTTGTGGAGAGAAAACACAAATACATATTAGATACTGCAAGGGCACTAAATTTTCAAGAAAATTTACCAAAAAGATTTTGGGGTGAGTGTGTGCAAATTGTTGTTTACATCATAAATAGGTTGCCTTCTAAAGTGTTGAGTGGTAAAATTCCATATGAACTGTTACACAAAAGAAAACCATCACTTGCTCATTTAAGAGTTTTTGGTTGCTTGTTCTATGCTACAAACTTAGTGAAGGAGGACAAGTTTGCACCTAGGACCAAGAAAGCAGTCTTTTTAGGATACTCTTCCGCACAAAAGAGATGTAGGCTATTGAACTTAAAAACTAACTGTTTTTTTGTTATCAGAGATGTCACATTCAAAGAATCAGTTTTTCCTTTCAGAGAACCACAAATGTAGATCAATCCACGTAGTGAAGGAGAACCAAAAAGCTTTTCTGTGTTTGCAGCAGGTTAACAGACCTGTTGCAGAAGCATACAATCCTGAAGAGCATGATCTAGACACTAAAATTCATACTCCAATTGCCGTCTTGGATCAAACAGCTGAGCCTGCAGGTGAGAATCCAGCAGACCAACCTGCAGCTGGTGAAAGGGAACAATTGGAAGGAGAGCTTGTATCCACAGCACCTGAAAGTCTAGCTGAGGAATCAACAAGTTTTGCTGAAGAAAACATGATTGTTCCTACCATGCAAGGAATGCCAACATCTGATGGACCTTCTACTGCAGACATTAGGCAGTCTACTAGAGTCAAACAACCATCTATATGGATGCAAGATTATGTTACAATGAAGCCAACATCCTCACAATGTGCCTATTCTCTTTCTAACTACGTATCATATGACAATGTCACTCAGAAGCACAAAGATTACTTGAATTCCTTCTCAGTTATGACGGAGACTCATTCATTCAAAGAAGCAGTAAAAGACAAGAGTTGGATAGAGGCAATGCAACAAGTGAAGGCTTTGGAGGATAACAGGACTTGAGAGGTAGTTCCTTTACCCACTTGGAAATATACAATTGGTTCCAAGTGGGTGTATAAGATCAAGTATAAGTCAAATGGAGAATTAGTAGAAATACATGCACAACTTGTAGCAAAGGGATACAATCAACATGAAGGTTTGGATTATCACGAATATTTTCACCAGTTGCCAAAATGGTGACTGTAAGATCTGTCATAACTATTGCAGCTTCTAGAGATTGGAAGCTTCATCAAATGAATGTGTTTAATGCATTTATTCAAGGAGATCTACATGAAGAAGTGTACATGGACTTGCCATAGGGGTTTCAAAAGCAGGGGGAAATAAATGTGTGCTGATTACTAAAGTCCTTGTATGGACTTAAGCAAGTTTTAAGGTAGTGAAACCTAAAGCTTACATAAGCACTGTTAAATGCAAGTTTTCATCAAAGTGCTTTTGATTACTCCCTGTTCACCAAGAGATCTGGAAACGACATTGTCATAATTCTTATATATGTCGATGATTTACTCCTTACTGGTAGCAGCAGTACCATGATTGACGAGGCCAAGAAGGTTATGCATCAGCAATTCAAAGTTAAGGATCTGGTGAATTGAGATATTTCTTGGGAATAGAAGTTTTGAGATCACAACAGGGCATTCTGCTGAATCAAATGAAGTATACTTTGGAGTTGATTTCTGAGTTAGGATTGAGTGGAGGAAAGCATGCAGTCACACCATTGGAGATTAATCAGAAACTAACTTCAGTGGAATATGATAAAGGAGTTGGAATGCAAGTAAATGATCATATAGTAGATGTCATAGGATATCAAAAGCTCATATGGAAGCTTCTATATCTAACAGCTACTCGACCAGACATAAGTTATGTTGTGCAGACCCTTAGTTAGTTTATTCAAGCTCCAAAGAAGTGTCACATGGATGCAGCTATTAGGGTGGTTAGGTATTTGAAGGCAACACCTGGCATGGAAGTCCTGATGCACAGGGAACCCAAAGATACATTGCTGGGCTTGTGTGACACAGACTGGGCAGCTTGCCTTGTCACTAGAAGATTAGTAAGTGGCTATGTAGTGAAGTTTGGAAATTCTTTGATTTCCTGGAAATCAAAGAAGCAACATACAGTGTCAAGGAGCATTGCTGAAGCAGAGTATATGAGTATGGCATATGGGGTTGCAAAGATTGTGTGGCTCACTGAACTCTTCCTTGATTTAGGAATCACATTGCAAAATCCATTTCCTCTTTATTCTAATAGTAAAGCTGCAATGCAAATTGCAGCAAACTCCATATTTCATGAGAGAACCAAGCATATTGAAATGGATTGTCATTTCATCTGAGAGAATATCAAGCAAGGACTTATCGAGACTAAGTATGTGCACACTAAGGACCAACATGCATATTGTTTTACCAAAGGACTGAGTTTGAGGATGGCATCACTACTTACTTGGAAAGCTTGAAGTGTTAAACATTTTACACCCTCCAGCTTGAGGGGAAGTGTTCGAATGTTGTGTATAGACATTAGTTAGTATAGGGGTCAATTATTACATATTAGAAGTTATAGGTAGACATTAGTTATTTAGCATAGTGTTGACAGATTAGTTGGTAATCAATTATAATTATTTGTACGAAGTTCCTTTTTTAGTTAATGTTAAAACCGACATTTATTTAACACCCTGTTTTCTAGAGGTGTTCTTTTAGTGAACTACATAAAACATTTCCAAATGAAGCGAATGTCAAACATATATAGGCTGTTAAAAAATTATATCCACTCAGAAAAGAAAAATCACTATCAGTTCCAAGGACAGATTCATAGTTTCGTGGAGTAACTAGGACATGATTTTGATAAAATCCAAAAGAGACAGATCGCATTGAGGTATAACCTCTACCCCTGCAAATTTTGGAATAATTGAAGTTTACCCGGCACCACCCCGTACCGCACGTGCATAATCATTGCCCTGCATCGGGGAGAAATGCATCACTAGCCACTTTTAAGCTTGATATTTAAAATATATTCACAATATACAATATACTTAAAGATTAACTAGTTCGCCCAAACTTCAGGAGAAAGTATCTTAGATTGTTTTTAGATGCTAATTAACGGTAGGGACAAGAATAGACAAAAATTATAACGGGTGGCACAAATAAATAATAAAAAATAGTAGAGAGATATTTTTGACCATTTTCCCTAAGTTTTTTCCTTTTTCCTTTTTTCCAAATAGTAACTTTATGAACAATTTACTACTCAAATATATTTAACTAATGTCGTCTATGTGTGCATAAAATTGGTTTAACTATAAGAAACTAAGCAAGATTATCTTACATAAAATTATACTAACCTTTAAAAAAATGGTTACATGAACATAATTTTAGTTTTTTTATTTCTAACTCAATATTTGATACTCTTTGAGCCTCGACTAATCTGAATTCATACCGTATAAAGCCCTTTTAAAAAGGAAGCATTTCATACCAAGATTTTTGTATACGGTCAAAATCTTGTTCTCCAATTTTGTAGGCTCGAAAAGTTGCATCGAGGGCAGAAGTTCAGAAGAGGTCGAGCTCATGCTCGAAGACGGAATGAGAGGCTCGAAGGCCTACGTGCTCGATGAGCATTTAGGTAGAATGTGATTGAAGCCAAGATAGTGTCGTTATGAGTTTTTTACAGAAGGACAAGATTCTCGCCACGTCCGCAAAGATCATGGCGCCAATTTCGGGATAGATTTGTACGAATTAGTACAAATCCGTACTAGGTGGTTATACAGTTGTACCAATAAGATTCTTTACTATAAATATAAATGTACCTTATTTAGGTTTTCTCCTCCTATATAAAGGGGACCCCAATAATTTGTAAAGATCATCTAATCATTGGCAAAGAATGTACTCTCTACCTTTTGCTCGTTGTTCATCAGAATTGTCCTTAACACTTTATTCTTATTTTACTGTTCTCATTCTACCTCGAGGTCACTACTACTTAAGTAACACTGGTTTGGTTCATTTATTCTTTTCATTTATACTTTATATTACTTGCTTATTAACTGGTATTGAACTAGATCACGTATCTTTAAAACCACAAATGAAATTTAATTGTTACTTGTATTTTTGAGGTAAACAGTTTGGCGCCTACCGTGGGGCTAAAGATAATAGTGATTATTTCAGTGCTAATTTTCTAATAGCACACGTTATTCTTCACACTTTTTCTTGTCAAAGATTCTTTGATTTCAGGCTATAACATGTCGAACTTAGCAAACACACCAGTGCATGGTAATGACGGACTTGGGTTCCATGGGGAAAATGATAATACAACAGCTTCAAAGGCCGGTGTACCACCGCTTATCCCTGGGGTAGCGACGGTTCCTAACCCAATCACTGTTGGTTAACACATTGCTCTAAATGTTGACTTGGGAACTGACGTCGGAGGAAGCGTACGCGGAGGGGTTCAACCCGGTGGCCAAAGAACACAGGTCCGAGGAGATGGGGAAGTCAGCCTCCAAGTGATTTTTGAAATGTTACAAGCGCAACAGATTGCTATCGCTCAGTTGCAAAATTAGCAAAAAACTCGGATCGTGGTGGGAACAGAAACTACTCACCGTGTTGAACCAATCCCGGAGAGGTCGAGTAAGAATGGATCGGGGGCTGACCCCACAATCATGAAAATGCTCGAAGAACTCACAAAAAGGATCGAGTCAGGAGAGAAAAAGATCGAGGATAATGATAAAAAGGTGGAAAGGTATAACTCGAGGGTCGACCAAATACCCGGAGCACCTCCGATTTTGAAAGGGCAGGATTCTAAAAAGTTTGTGCAAAAACTTTTTCCCCCGAGTGCAGCCCCAAAGCCTATTCTAAAAAGGTTTCGCATGCCGGACATACCTAAATACAGCGGAACCACCGATCTCAACGAACACATCACTACATATACTTGTGGTATTAAGGGAAACGATTTGGAGGACAACGAGATCGAGTTTTTCCTACTGAAAAAATTTGGGAAAACTTTGTCCAAATGGGCCATGATTTGGTACCATAACCTACCCCCAAACTCTATCGATTCATTCGCCATGTTGGCATATTCGTTTGTTAAGGCACATGCTGGTGCTATAAATGTTGCAACAAGAAAATCGGACGTATTCAAAATTAAACAAAGGGACAATGAGATGTTAAGGGAATTCATATCCCGGTTCCAAATGGAACGAATGGAGTTACCACCAGTCTCCGATGACTGGGTTGTTCAAGCTTTCACTCAGGGGATAAATGAGCGGAGCTCGATAGCATCGAGGAAATTAATGCAAAACATGATCGGGTATCCTGCCGTGACTTGGGTGAATGTGCATAATAGATATCAGTCAAAGATTAGGGTCGAAGATGATCAGTTGGGAGACCCCTCGCGCTCGTTTATCCAAGAAGATTCGCAACAAAAGATTCGAGAGACGTAGACAGGGAACCAAGACCAAACAAGGAGAGGTATCAGCCATACGCCGAATAGCGAAAGAACAGTTCGAGGCACAACATACCTCGGAATTATCGAAGAGTAGACCGAGGACAGAATTCTTGGGGACTCATGAGTAAGACCGGGTTCGATAGGCACTCGGGACGGAGGAAGCACCTCGATTATCAGAATACAATTTTTGCGCCGATGCCTCGGGTATCGTGTCAGCCATTGGGAAAATTAGAGATACCAGGTGTCCTAAACCCATACAAACTAACCCTTCTCAGAGGAATTCCAACCTGATGTGTAAATATCACGGTACACATGGGCACAAGACCGAGGATTGCAGACAATTTAGAGAGGAGATAGCCCGATTGTTCAATGAGGGGCATCTTCGGGAATTTCTCAACGAAAGGTCCAAGAACCATTTAAGAGAAAGAGACGCCAATAGGAAGAAGGAACCAGAGGAACCTCAACATGTTATTCATATGATCATCGGCGAAGTCAACGTCCCATAGGGACCCGTATTAAACGCACCAAAGTGTCAACCACAAGGGAGAAGCGGACTCGGGACTACATGCCCGAGGACACCCTCACATTCAATAAGGAAGACCCCGAGGGCTTGTCTTATCCGGACAATGATGCACTGGTAATTTCTATTCTTTTATATAAAGCTCAAGTTAAACGTGTTCTTGTGGATCCAGGTAGCTCGGCAAATATAATCAGATCGAGGGTCGTGGAGCAGCTAGGGCTGCTTGACCAAATCATACCAGCATCTCGAGTCTTGAATGGCTTCAACATGGCAAGCGAAATAACGAAGGGGGAAATCATCCTCCTAGTAAACGTGGCTGAAACCATACAAGACACAAAGTTTCATGTCATCGAAGGTGACATGAGGTATAAAGCTTTGCTCAAAAGTCCGTGGATCCACAACATGAGGGCAGTGCCATCAACCCTTCATCAATTGATGAAGTTCCCAACAAAAAATGGTGTAAAAATGGTATACAAAGAGCAACACGCAGCGAAGGAGATGTTTGCAGTCCATGACTTGACACCAGTATCAACGCCCTCTACATCAGAAAAGTCAAGCAGCAACGACAAACAGGTAGCTAAATAACAATCACAGTATATATCCTCACTTGATCCCGAGGAACAGGTGGTCGAGGACAAAGAAGAGGACTTCCTTACCCCTCGAGATTTCGTCGCCCCCGAGGATTCAGATGCGATGAAGTCCACGGTCGAGGAACTTGAGCAGGTGATATTGATCGAGCATCTGCCGGAATGAAAGGTATACCTTGGGACGGGATTAACCTCCGAACTCAGGAAAAAACTCATTAAATTCCTTATCGATAACATTGATTGCTTTGCTTTGTCCCACTTAGATATGATAGGGATCCCACCAAAGATAACCACCAATCGGCTGAGTGTCGATCCCAAATTTAAACCGGTGAAGCAAAGGAGAAGGACTCAATCCGAGGTAAAGCACACGTTCATAAAAGACGAGGTAACCAAACTTCTCAAGATAGGATCTATTAGGGAAGTAAAATACCCTGAATAGATAGCTAATGTAGTAGTAGTCCCTAAAAAGGAAAACAAACTTATAATGTGTGTAGACTACAAAGATTTGAACAAGGCATGCCCTAAAGACTCTTTCCCATTGCCCAACATTGATCGTTTGATCAACGCTACAGCCAACCACGAGATCCTTACTTTTCTCGATGCCTACTCCGGGTACAATCAAATTCGAATGAACCCGGAGGACCAGGAAAAGACTTCGTTTATCACAAAGTATGGAACATATTGCTACAGTGTAATGCCCTTCGGACTAAAAAATGCAGGGGCTGTGAACCAACGCCTAGTTAATAAAATGTATGAACATCAGATTGGCAAATCTATGGAAGTTTATATTGATGGCATGCTAGTTATGTCCCTGTGCACATAGGACCATTTGATTCATTTGCAGGCAACGTTCGAGATCTTAAGAAAATACAACATGAAACTCAACTCCGAGAAAGGCGCTTTTGGAGTTAGCTCGGGAAACTTCTTAGGTTTCATGGTGTCAAACAGGGGAATCGAGATCAACCCCGACAAAATCAAAGCCATCGAAGAATCACCATTGTAAGCAATGTGAAAGTCGTACAATGGCTAACCCGATGAATAGCTGCACTAGGCCAATTTATCTCGAGATCATCGGATCGAAGCCATCATTTCTTTTTCCTACTCAAGAAGAAGAATGATTTCGCATGGACTCCGGAGTGTCAACGATCCTTAGAAGAGTTAAAACGGTACCTATCGCGCCCACCTACTCCGAAGGAGGATGAAAAACTCTACATGTACTTAGCCGTGTCTGAGGTAGCGGTAAGTGGCGTGCTGGTTCGAGAAGAACAAGGTACATAATTTCCTGTTTGTTATGTAAGTCGGACCCTAGGAGATGCTGAAACCATGTACCCGCACTTAGAAAAGTTAGCACTTCCACTAATAAGTGCATCTAGAAAATTAAAACCAAATTTTCAATGTCACCTTATATGTGTATTGACTACATACCCACTTCGAAATGTCGTGCATAAGCCCGAGTTGTCGGGCCGATTGGCCAAATGGGCCATCGAACATGGAGAGTACTATATCGAATATCAACCCCGAACGGCCATCAAGTCTCAAATTCTCACAGACTTCGTGGCTGATTTTACAATTGCCCTCGTTACCGAAGTAGAAAAGGAACTCCTACTAAGAACGGGTACATCCTCGGGGGTATGGACCCTCTTCACAGATGGCGCCTCAAATGTGAAAGGGTACGGGCTCGGTAATTTTTTAAAATCGCCTACGAGCAATATCATTAGGCAATCTATCAAAGCTTTAAAATTGACTAACAATAAGGTCGAGTATGAGGCCATGATTGAAGGTCTCGAACTGGATAAGGGCCTGAGAGCAGAGGTCATTGAGGCCAAGTGTGACTCTCTTTTGGTTGTAAACCAAGTAAACCGAAGCTTTGAAGTTCGAGAAGATAGAATGCAAAAGTACTTAGACAAACTTCAAGTAACATTGCACCGCTTCAAAGAGTGGACACTTGACCATGTACCTCGAGAACAGAACAATGAGGATGATGCACTCACGAATTTAGGTCGTCGATCGAAGAAGATGATATTGTCCCGGGGACTATTGTCCAATTATCGAGGTCTATGGTTGAAAAAGGCCATGAAGAAATTAATTCTACAAGGTTGACGTGGGATTGGAGGAATAAATACGTCGAATACTTGAAGCACGGAAAGCTCCCCTCGGACTCAAAGGAGTCAAGAGCCTTACGAGCCAAAGTAGCTCGATTCTCGCTCGATGAAAATGAAACATTGTACAGAAGAGCCTTCAACGGACCTGATGGTAGTATGTTTAGGACCGGGAGACACCGATTATGTATTGCAAGAGATACCCAAAAAGGCACTTGCAGAAACCACTCTGGCGTCGATTCTTTAGTTCACAAGGTAATTCGAGTTGGATATTACTAGGATAGAATGGAAAACGATACTAATGAGATCGCTCGAAGGTGTGACAAATGCTAAAAATCCGCGCCGATGATCCATCATCCCGGTGAACAACTCCATTCAGTCCTATCCCCGTGGCCATTCATGAAATGGGGGATGGACATCGTTATCCCCCTACCAACGACAGCAGGTAAAGATAAATTCATTTTGTTTATGACTGCCTACTTTTCAAAATGGGTAGAAGCGCAGGCCTTCAAGAAAATAAGAGAAAAAGAAGTCATTGACTTAATATGGGACCACATCGTTTGTCGGTTCGTGATACCTGCCAAAATAGTATGTGACAACGGGAAGCAGTTCATCGGCAGCAAAGTGACAAAATTCTTCGAAGACCATAAAATCAAATGGATTCTATCAACGCCCTATCACCCAAGCGCAAATGGCCAGGCTGAGTCCACAAACAAAACTATCATTCAAAACCTGAAGAAGAGGTTGAATGATGCTTAAGGGAAATGGAGAGAAGTATTGCCCGAGGTGCTACAGGAATATCGAACAATGTTGAATTCAAGCAGGGGGAAACCCCGTTCTCTTTGGTGTATGGGTCTGACGCGTTGATTCTGGTCGAGGTCGGGGAACCTGGCGTCGGGTTTCAACATACTACCGAGGATTCAAACCACGAGGCTATGAACACTTGTCTCGAACTACTAGATGAAAAACGTAAAGCCGCCCTAGTTCTAATGGCCGCACAAAAGGAAAGGATCGAGAGGTATTATAACATAAGGGCGAACCTTTTCCATTTCGGAGTCAGGCACTTAGTTCTAAGGAAAGTCCTCAATACTCGAGACCCAAACGAAGGGAAGCTAGGCCCCAATTGGGAAGGACCGTACCAAGTCATCGGAGTCGTGGGAAAGGGATCTTACAAACTTAGCACAATGGAAGGCGAGCAACTACCAAATAATTGGAACATATCATTACTCAAACGATACTATTGCTAAGGTATGACCTTCTCCTTTTTTCCGTTTATATTTACTAAACCCTTGCAGGTGTTCGATTGGAGACTTCGAGGCATCCTTCAACTCGAAAACCTTAGGTTATAAAGCATTCGTTGCACTCTTTTTCCCTTAGATCGGGTTTTATCCCAAATGGGTTTTTCTGGCAAGGTTTTTAACGAGGAAACATTTATATGCCACCTAAGGAGAATTCAACAAGTATCCAAGGCTTCTTTTCAATCAACCTCGAATACTGGGGGGCATCACCATCGGAGGTTGTATTTTCAAAGAAAACGCTTCATGCCAAAGAAATCCTCGATACGAGAACTTTGTAATGGGCCAAAAGTCAAATGAACCGTGTCCACGTAGAATAGTCGAGCCCCCGACGGCAAAACATGTATGCATGTATCAATTATTCGAAGAAGCACTCTTACTATATCAAAACACTTTGTGTCTCAAAATAAATATACTATTATACAAGATTCAAACTTATAATTCTACGAGAAACGGCTCAAGATCCAGAGTGCAAGTGCACTCCGAATACTCGGGGAGTGTCATCGACAGTCAACACTTCCGAGCCATCGAAAAATCGAACTCATAAGACCTCTAAGAGGCATCCCCTCGATATAAAGGCCAAGGCCACCATACTCAGGGACTAACCTTTCGAACAAGTTTGAAAGGTTATCGGGAAACAAGTCCAAGAGACATACACGAAGGCTACAACCATATTAAAGACTACGGTCACATAAAAAGGCTACGGACGGAATAATGCGGCTCGGAGACGTCCGACTTCCGCCATAAAATTAAAGCCTTCAAACACTTTGAAAAATCGGTTAAATCAGGCTACCCTCGGCAAATGCAAACGATAAAGGGCTTCGATAAAACCAGCCCTCGAACAATGTAGAGGCTTCGACGACATCAGCCTTCGAAAAATACCTCAAGAGGTAGTCAATTATCGTTACACAACAAATTACAAACAAGGTTCCAATCGATTAAACCTTCAAAAAACCCAACGGGTAAAAAAAACACATGCTAAGGCATACCAAAATTTTCACCAAGTCTGTTAGCCGAAAAAAGGGAAAAATTATAGCCGCTTTAGAGGCCGAATTGTCCCTACCTAAAGAGCCTAATGGCCGACTTAAAAGAGCCTAAGGGCCAATATTAAAAAAGCCTAAGGGCCAATGTTTAAGAGCATAAGGACCGAAGCACATGGAGTTCGAGAATTTGCTCTCACTCAGCTCGAACTCAAGAGCCCCGTCACTTCGAGCCTGCATCTAACCGGGTCAAAGCTTAGCTTGAGGATTAAACCATAAGAGGTAGTCTATTATCGCTCATTGATCCAATAAAAACCTAAGGGTTTATTATATTCTAAGTCCAGGCCAATACTCGGACTGATCATTAGAATTACAACATCAAATTTCTTTTCACAAATGAAGACGAAACATAATTTAACAGGAAATGAAGATGAAGCAAAGAGGTTCTTTATATTCATAATAAATGTTTACAAAATACATTTACAACTCCCACGAGGGGCCCTTACACAAAAGCAAAACACAAAAAGAACCTAATCTATTTTGGGGCTACTTGCTCGGAGGCAACATCCCCAGGAGCTCTATCTTCGGTAGCTTTCTCTTCAGGGACCTCCTCCTCCTCGGGGATTCAATCTTCGTCTCCCTCACTCTCGGAGCCGCTAGCAGACTCCTCATCATCAGAGAGCATAACAACTGCCTCTTCCTCCAAAGTTTTCACCTTCTCGATGTCGGCTGAGAGATCGAAGCCTCTAGCATGCACCTCCTCGAGAGTTTGTCTTCGGGACTCCAATATAGCATGGTTGAGGGCACATGATAACTTGAGCTTGGTTGCGGAAGAAACTGCAAAATTGAAGTGTAAGTCACCAAACCAAGCAAAAACGTAATAGACCCTCCAAAGCTATATTACTTGTTCACTAAGATCAGTTTGCTATTGATGGGACTTCGCCAACTCTGCTCGAAGATCGCCCATCTCCCTCTCTTTTTGGCGTAGAGAGCCTTGAGGCTATCCATCTCTACCACAAGCTTTTTGAACTCAGCTTCACACCGGGCAAGATCGGACCGAGACTTGGAAAATGCTTGATTATAAAGCAGCACGGCCTTCTCACAAAGAAATGGATTCAGGATTAAGAGGGCCAAAAATCAAAATGTAGTTATGAAGTCAAGCGTACCTGTTTGCGAAGCTTTTCGGCCTTATCAAATATGAATGAGGCATCAAAATCGGGGCCCTCCTCGATTCCCGCAAGGTACTCCCAAAGATGTCGTTCTCCCCATGGGACGTTCCCACATCCGGAGTCCTCATGGCCTGGGCATCCCGTATTTGCCCTTCAGAAAACACCGGGCCCAGTGGAGAATCGTCCGATTACCCTGAATGATTCACTTGCGGCATTCCCCCGTCTTCGGAGGGCCTCAGAGTTGGGCTCTCCAAGTTCATCAGCCAAGTTCCTCCCGAGACGAGGTGCACTCTTGTCACTTGACGGCTCAGGGACTTTGCCCGAGCTCCTCTCATAAATCTCTTCGGCTCGAGACTGAATCGTATCAGCCGCCTTCGGTTCAGCGGCCTTGAAGCATCAGTGCTTCCTCTTTTCCGAGCTACTAACGGGCGATCATCATCTTCTTCCTCTGCGCCATCTCTCTCTTCATCCTTAGCACGAAGACGTTCGACTGTTTCTTGAGATAAGGCCACAGTATCGGCCTTAGGCTTTTGAAGCTTGCTTTTCTTTGGCTTCGGGGAGTTCGCCGGCGACCCCTTCTTCCTTTTCTTTTGTTTGGTGGGTTTTGGGACTTCTTCCTCACCGTGCGGAGGTGGCCTCATTGAAACGGCGTCTCCAAGGCCTCCATAAAAGCGAAAGTAAGTATCTCACTAAGAAACATAGATGTGTAAATAATAAAAACTCATCATGGTTTTTGGCCTCCCATCGACCTTTGGCCAAATCACGTCAGTTGCGCTCGGCGTATGAGGAAGTAGAGGCCAGTTGCCGAACCCAACCAGGGAGGTTCGGAACCGCACCAGGCAACCAAGCGACAACTGCATCATTGTAAAGGGATTAGTTCGAGAGAGATCAGGAACATAAAAGTAGTAAATCTTCCTCGATAATCCTGTACTTACTTTCATGCTCCATTCCTCGGGGAATGGCATCCTTTCATCAAGAATCAGGTCAGAGGTCCTAATTCGGACAAAGCGACTCATCCACCCTCGGTCCTTGTCTTCATCGATGCTTGAGAAGAAAGACTTCGAGGATCGCCGTTGCAGCTTTATCAGGCCACCTCAATAAAGGCGAGGGTTGTATAGTTTGATCAGATGGTCGAGGTTAAAAGACATCCCCTGGACCTTGCTCGAGAAGTACCTAATAAAGTTGACGAATCGCTAGAAAGAGGGGTAAATTTGACCAAGAGTCACTTGATACTGTTGGCAAAAGTCGAGAATCACTGGATTTATGGGGGCAGAGAAGGGTCTACAGGACCTAGGGTGAATGGATAGGTATACACGCTCAGGTAGCCTGCATTGTGAGTAGTAATATCCCCTTCGCAGAAAGGGATCACCACATATTTATTCCCTCAATTACAGTCCGCCTTCACCTGCTCGAGTTCAGATCTAGTTATCAAACTGATATATCGAGACATAGGTTCACATCGACCCGGAATCGAAGCAGGTCTGTCGATTTTGAAGTCAGAAGATGTTTCGCACGGCCCGGGAATGCACTCCTCGATGCGAGGTGGCACCACCGCACTAGTTTTGGACTGCCGTGACGACAAATAGGCTTTCTATTTCTGAAGAACGGTCTTAGAAGTTTTAGCCATTGATGTTGAGAAATTCAGAAAGAAAAAAGAAGTTGATGATGGAATATGAACAAGTTAAGAAGGATAAACGCAGAGAGAAGAAGCTAATGTGAGTTTA
The DNA here is from genome assembly GCA_005239495.1 of Nicotiana undulata. Classification (NCBI taxonomy): domain Eukaryota; kingdom Viridiplantae; phylum Streptophyta; class Magnoliopsida; order Solanales; family Solanaceae; genus Nicotiana; species Nicotiana undulata. The sequence continues at coordinate 138,341 of ML271089.1, forward strand.
AGAATGCTTTGGAAAGTAAAGTTTGCCAAGTGAAAAGTTGAAATATTTATAGAGGTCACCTAGGCATGTTGAGGAAGCCAAAACGACTAACCATCAACCTCTTTAATGAATGGCCTTTGGAAAGCCATGCAGACGCGACCTTTCGCAACCTTTTAGTCACACCAGTCGCTGACATTACGAGACTGACATCATGGTTGGGGCATCGAAGGGTCGAGAATCAAATCGTATCTTAACATTTCATTCTAAGAAACGCGGGGACTATTTGTATATTGTCAACATCTTGTGCCCCGATTTTGTAGGCTCGAGAAGTTGCATCGAGGGAAGAAGTTTAGAAGAGGTCGAGCTCGGGCTCGAAGACGTAATGAGAGGCTCGAAGGCCTAAGTGCTCGATGAGCATTTAGGCAGAATGTGATCGAAGCCAAGATAGTGTCGTTATGAGTTTGTTACAGAAGGACAAGATTCTCTCCACGTCCCCAAAGATCATGGCTCAAATTCCGGGATAGATTTGTATGAATTAGTACAAATCCGTACTAGGTGGTTAATACAGTTGTATCAATAAGATTCTTTACTGTAAATAGAAATGTACCTTATTTAGGGTTTCCCATCCTATATAAAGGGGACCCCAATCATTTGTAAATATCACCTAATCATTGACAAAGAATAGACTCTCTACTTTTTCGCTCATGGTTCATCAGAATTGTCCTTAACACTTTATTCTTATTTTACTGTTCTCGATCCACCTCGAGGTCATCGAGCTCGGGGTCACTGCTGCTTAAGTAACACTGGTTTAGTTCATTTATTTTTTTCATTTATACTTTATATTACTTGCTTATTAATTGGTATTGAACTAGATCACGTATCATTAAAACCACAAATCAAATTTAAATGTTACTCGTATTTTTTAGGTAAACAATTTCCATGATTCGAAGCCAAAACATTTGATTAATTGTCGATGGATTTTATCTATCCCACCACAACCCTAGTTGGTAACATAGGTTTAGTTGTAGACACAAAGAACGTGCAATATTTTCAATTCACAACATACAAAGACTGTTGACAATTTTGTAGAAAGTTCACAAGTAACCCATGCCTTAACCACTTTTAACCCTCCATATCTATAAGAATAACACACTATATTGACAAAGAATCAAGAAATTAAACCCCTTGTCAACCATATTTCTATTTCTCATAGCTCATGAACAAGAACAACATAACAACATGGAAATATTAACATTGTTTGTGTGCTTGGTTTTGTCATGGATCTTCATCCATTTGAGGCAGCAGAAGAATAGGAAAGGCCCCGTACACTGGCCTATTATTGGGGCAGGCTTAGAACAGTGGGTGAATTTTGATCGAATGCATGATTGGTTGGTCAAGTATTTGGCTCAATCCCCAACTGTTGTTGTCCCAACGTGGTCTACAACTTATACTTACATTGCTCATCCAGATAATGTCGAACATGTTCTCAAAACTAACTTTGATAATTATCCAAAGGTCTGTGATCTTTCTTTTTTTCTTTTTCTTTTTTTTAATTTTCATCATAATTCTCTCATCATTATCCAGTTAAATAATACATTTGTCCCTCATTATTCGTGTAATAAGGATTGGTTCTTGTTTGTACATTGTTATTCTTGCAGTAGGGATTTATAATGTCCTAAATCAATTGATCACCTTTTGTGTTGATATCAGATTCTTTCACTTAGTATTAGAACCGTAGTATATTCACAACGGTCTTCTCTTTACTTACTGGGCTTCCCTAATCCTGTCTCAGTTCTGTCCATCGAGCCACTAACTTTGTTCTAGGCAGGGGCGGAGCCAGCATGTTGCCTACAAGTTCAGTCGAATCTAGTAGCTTTCATTCAAACCATGTATTTGGCTTAAAAAGTTCATTGAATATATACAAATTATTAAATTAGAACCCAGTAACTTAAAATGATTAAAATTCCGAACCCATAAACTTCAAATCGTGGCTCCGCTCTTGGTTCTAGGCCCACTTGTTTCTATTAACGCAGAACCAAGATTCTATCTTCTTTATCCCATTTACATATATGGTTTTAGTCTAGCATGAGAATTAATGATTTGTTTTTGTTTTGGGGCAGGGTGAAGTGTACCATTCATATATGGAAGTTTTACTTGGAGATGGCATATTTAATGTGGATGGTGATCTTTGGAGAAAACAAAGGAAGACTGCTAGCTTTGAGTTTGCTTCAAAAAACTTAAGGGATTTCAACACTGTAGTTTTCAGAGATTATACCCTTAAACTCTTTAACATTCTAATTCAAGCATCTTTCAATAATAAGGAAGTAGACATGCAGGTAAGTTGAATTCTCTTCCACATGAAATACGATGTTTATTATTGTTGCTAAAGAACAACTTTTTTAACAGGATCTGTTGATGAGAATGACTCTAGACTCAATATGTAAGGTGGGATTTGGTGTAGAAATAGGAACATTGGACCCCAATTTACCAGAAAATAGCTTTGCACAAGCATTTGATGCTGCAAATGTTATCGTGACACTGCGATTTATCGACCCTTTGTGGAGGATCAAGAAATTTTTGAACATAGGATCAGAAGCTATACTTGATCAGAGTATTAGAACAGTTGATAATTTCACATATTCTGTCATAAGAAAAAGGAAGGCAGAGATAGAAGCAGCTCCAACCATTGAGAAAGTAAGCTCATAGGAACAATTTTAGCCAAATAACTACTAACTAAGTCTTTTAATTAGTAAGCTAATGTCTTTATGATTTTTAATATAACCAGATTAAGCAAGACATATTATCAAGATTCATTGAGCTAGGAAAAGACCCTGAGAACAATATGACTGATAAAAGTCTGAGGGACATTGTCCTGAATTTTGTCATAGCGGGTCGTGATACAACTGCAACAACTCTATCTTGGGCTATATACATGATCATGACTCACGAACACGTAGCGGAGAGGCTGTACGCAGAACTGAAATCGTTGGAAGAAGTCCGATCAAAAGAAGAGAATGTGTCGTTGCATCAGTTTGACGCGGAGGATCCTGAATCAGTTAATCAGAGAGCAAACCAATTTGCAGGGCTTCTTAATTATGATTCATTGGGAAAATTGTACTACTTGCATGCGGTCATTACAGAAACTCTTCGATTGTACCCAGCCGTTCCTCAGGTTAGTATACCTGATTTTTGTTGCACAAAGCAGAGAAAATTGTGTGGACATTCTTGACAATTGGTCACTAGTTATTTTTGTTTTTTGTTCATATAGGATCCTAAGGGAATATTGAAAGATGATGTATTACCAGATGGAACAAAGTTAAAGGCTGGAGGAATGGTGACTTATGTACCTTACTCTATGGGCAGAATGGAATACAATTGGGGTTCTGATGCAGCTTTATTCAATCCTGAGAGATGGCTCAAAGATGGAGTTTTCCAAAATGCATCTCCATTCAAATTCACTGCTTTTCAGGTATATGTATATGTAATAAATTAAGTCTACGACCATAGCAGAGATTAAAACACAAGTATAAACATATTCTTGAGTTAGTGTTAGATATACATACCGTTCAACTCCATTGATTCAGCAGCAATAGTAAACGATAGTTAAGTCTGAGACCAGCTTCCATCATCCAATAGCTATCTCGCTCTCACAATCTAAAGCTGCAAAATACATGATTTATCGGGATAACACATTTCATTTGTCATGATTTTACAGGGAGGGCCAAGAATATGTCTTGGAAAAGACTCTGCATATCTTCAGATGAAGATGGCACTTGCAATTTTGTGTCGATTTTATAAATTCAAGTTGGTACCAGGGCATCCAGTGAAGTACAGGATGATGACCATTTTATCAATGGCACATGGACTAAAGCTTACAGTATCAGTGCGATCCTGAAATCCAAATGTGAACATGCATCATGTAAATGTTTATGCTGGCTCTAGCATGTAATTAACTTATATAGTTAAAATAAAGTCTTTCATGGAATCAGAACAAATGAAAGAATGTCATTACAGATTCATCATTACATCTTCTTTTTTTTTATTTTAAACTATAGACAATAATGAGTTTAAGTATTTGTCATTGGCCAAAGGCATTGCTACAGGAACTATTGATCAGGGTTCCTTTCGATATTTGTTAAACCATACAGTCATGTTCATAAGTTAAACAATGGATACACTAATAACACTGATACAAGTTAATTACGACATGTTATGAAATCACAAGTGAATTTGACTAATTTAGAGCATCAAGTAGGACCACTATGGGGATAACACTCCCAATCAAGAAGTTCTTTATTCTTAGGCTCAAACTCGATATCTCTGGTTAAAGGTGGAGGGATCCCAACCATCCCACAATACATCTTGGTGATAAGTATGTGATCTTGTTATGTATTATATACCTAGTTCTAGCCGAAAGTAGTAGATTCACTTGGACCTACGTACGGTATCCACCCTATGGATCCACCTCGGTATTAAATACATATCAAATGTATTAATTTCATGGAAGTGACCATCACAAGCACTAACAGTCTAATACTAGCTTGCTTAACCATTAAGTTTAGCAATAATGTTATTGCTGACAAAAGGAATCAAGAAAACAAGCAAGACAATTGTACCAAAAGTGACCAGTAGATGAGTTTGTACGTTCATATATTCTGTGAAGTTGTATACTATTCATTAAAATTATTTATTTAAAATAAGTACCAGTTACCTAGTTGATGAGTTTGCTACTAATTGAGAAATATCCCATCTAAAGAGTGACTTTCAGTTTTTGTTTTGTCGAATAGAGTTGTTATATGTGCAATTTGTTCATGACCATAAACATCTTCAGTCTTCACTGCCCTTATGGCATCGCTACAAGCCTACAACGACATATATGTTCATATTTTTCTATGTAACATTATAAACAGCACCAAGAAAATCTAGCTATAGTCTATCACTACTAGAAATTCGGCCAAAATCGATCACGGCCGACTGACCGACTTAGGTTGATCGACCAATTTAGGGCGGTCGACCAGCTTCGTTCACTTTCTTTGACGTAAAAATGCGGAAATTTAACTTCGCGTCCCGTGACATATCCTTTTCAAAAGAACAACCAGTTTATTTTTTTTGGTCGTTGTGGAATTTAATTGACCAATCCGAAATCAGGAGTTGTTGGTCAGTTGGCTCTACCGACCACACGATTACCGAATGCGAAGAAACGATTACTGAATGCGAAGAATCGACTGGTTTTTGGTCGATTTTTGCCAATTATCAATCAATATCGGTCGATTTTGACAGTTGATTTTTCAGCGTATGAAATACATACATACATATACATATTCAGAAGATTCTTATGTTTTATTGCTCAAAATACACATACTAATCAATGGAAGTCCATACCTGTAAAAGTTTTTATTTGTTTCTCGTAGACGACGAACTCTAGTCATCGTAGATCCAACATGTGAATATGAGAAGGAAACCTAGCCAAAGACAACTTGCCGATTTTCATATAATTAACAAGTCTCATTTCTTCTTTTGATCTTCTCGAGAATGATGATTCTTTCATCTTCATCCTTTTTTTTATAGTTGAAATATTGGTGAATGCACAGAAAAAGATTAGCGGCAAGTCATCCTTGGCTGCATTTCACATCCATCACATCCACATGCAAGACCTACGATGACCCCATAAACACAATAAAGATTAACATTCTAATCTAGAAATCATAATTAAAAGAACCCCTTTGAAATGCATATGTGGTGTTATTGTACTGAAGGCATGGAAACAGGAGATAGGTATTTCTAAGGAGAAGGAACAAGGAAAAGTTCCCCGAGAGTAAATACTACTCCATGCGACATATATGGCACTCTTTATTTATTTTAATCTACTCCAGAAAGTGTAACACCTTTTTAAATATAATTCTCATTTTCCCACTAATCATGTGTTTTAATAGCCATAGCCATAGGAATGTCACCACATATTTAATATCACAAAATCTAAGGAACTTTTGGTTTATTATACTCCCTTCACTCGACATATATAATGATGTTTGGGAGCTTAAGAAAGAAAGTAAGACTTTTGAAAAACTTAAATGTGGTTTAAATTAAACAAATTATAGATATTTATTTAGCTATAAATCATCTTATTAAGAATAAAGTATGAAGTTAAAAGTTAAATTATTTTTAATTAAGAAAATATGATAGTAATTTTTTTGAGATAAGCTAAAAAAATATAACATAAATTGAGATATAGAGTGAATTTATTTAGCTTATGTTTCAAACACCTTTTTTTCCGAGCCAAATACTGCCGTATAAATGAAAAGAGGAAATAATCTAGTACTGCATTAAGGTCTCTATTAGGGTCTTTAGAATGAGTAACAGAAAGACTTGGTACAATTACGTGTGATGATGTTAAAGAGTAGGCTTGTGTGCGTACTTCCTATTCTTGGAAATGAAAGGTGCGATCAGAGAAGTATATATCTGATCATTTCTGAATCTGATCAAGAACGAACCAATGGCATGAAATGAAAAGGTATCAACCGTAGCAGATATGCTTTAGTAAAGTAAGGAAGTTCACACGATGAAATTCATATACTATATGAAGTCATATATGGTTAGCAGCACGTGATCTGAGTCTGAATTTTTTGATTCCTTAGTCAGCAAGATTGTGTTTATGAGCTGGATATTATCTTCTCATCCAGTCTTTATTTGATTTAATGAAAGTGCCACATACAAAGGATACGAGTTACGGGTTAGACCAAATCTAATAGTTTTGATTCAAAATTCTAAATTTTGTATTAGTTTTAAGAAATTTATTGAATTGAATATGTACACATTGTTAATTTAGAACTCAAAATTTAAACGGATAAGAATTATAAACCCATAAGCTTTAAATTCTGACTCCCCTCAACATGTATTTACCGAATATCTTACCCTTGTTGAAAGGATCAAAGAAAGGAGGTGAACTCTGCAATATCGACAGTTATGAATTGTCACGACCCCAAATTCTAACAGGTCGTGATGACGCCTATCGTGGAACTGCTAGCCAACCATCACATAACTACCCATTCGTTCTATTATAATTTTTCACAAATCAATAACAACCAGCAAATATAGCATAAAATAAATTCTTTAAGTCTTAGCGTCCCAATAATAGTCTAAACAACTCTAAACAAAATCTCCCAAGACTGGAGTCAACATGGTCACGAGCATCTACGAAATAACTAACTCTACTAATGTCTTAAATAAAGTCTAGGAATGAAATGCTAAAACTAAATAAGGAAGGGAAATGGAGAAGTTGTGGACGCTGGACAACTACCTCGAAATCCCGCAAAGTTGCTGCTAACGAACAAGACAGCTACTGCTCCAAATCGGTACCTGGATCTGTGTACAGAGGCACAGGGAGTAATGATGAGTACGCCAACTCAGTAGTAATGAAAATAAATCGCAGTCTGAGAAGTATAAAACACACAACACATATACACCGATTCACAAAACCAGTAAAACACCAAGTCACCATAAAGTATTCATCAAATGTATAAGTTTAAAAACCAGTTTCCAGAAATCCTTTGAAACAAGTAAAATTTCAATATATCTCAGTAAGAATCTCAGTAAAAATCAGTTTTGGAAAACGAAGTGAATCATAGTTCAGAAACTTAGTAAAATCATCATAAATCTACCTCTCGGGCCAAAATCATTTCTCATAACAATTTCCCTCAGTATCAGCCCATCAGGCAACCCCACAGTCACTCAATATTAGCCCATCAGGCAACCTCACAGTCACTCAATATTAGCCCATCAGGCAACCTCACAGTCACTCAGTATCAGCCCCGCGGGCAACATCACTCATTAGATACCTGCGCTCACTAGGGGTGTGTACAGACTTCGGAGGGGCTCCTACAGCCCAAGCGCTATAACAAGCCACATCATGGCATAAATCACTCATAATATAGGCCTGCAGCCTCACTCATATCATAACATCCTCACAATATAGGCCCGCAGCCTCACTCAATCAAACACTCTCAACTTGCCCTTCAGCCATAAATATATCGGGTTCTCGACCCAAAAATAGTGTTTCATTTTCAATAAATAGTATCAAAATACTCTGAGTGTCAAAAAAGTTATCAAGAAAAGACTGAGTGAAAATCATAACATATCAGTGAGAAAAATAGTAAAAACACCCCCCAAGGGGTAAACAAATCAGCACTACGCCCCAAACATGGATTACAACCCAGATTATATCAAATCATAATAGTACTACTGGAAATAAGCTTTAAAAAGTCGTTTCGCAACTCAATAGTTGCCTAAAAAGGAATATATCTCCAAAGTTTCAATCTTTGCATTCCAAACTCCGTGAAAGGATGTAAAGTCCGGGGTTTCATACCCTCAGGACAGGATTTAAAGACATTACTCACCTCAAACTAGCCCGAAAACTATTCTGCAATACGCTTGCCTCTCGAATCAACTCCCAAGTGCTCCAAATCTACCAAGTTCATATTTTTATCATCAAATTATGCTTAAAGAATGAATTCCAATTGAAAAATATCGATTTTAAGCACAAAACCCGACCCCCGCGCCCGCGTCTCGGAACTCAGAAATTTTTATACTAAAATGTTCTTCATCATCTCACGAGTCCCGTACATATAAAGAACGCTAAAATCGGAGTCTGTTTGGCCCCTCAAATCGACCCCTAAAGGTCTCATAATCTCAAGCCCTAACCCCACCTTTATCTACTGATTTTCATGGATTAAACACTGAGATTATGTTCCTTAATCATCTATAATCAAGTTTTAAGGTCCAAAATACTTACCTCTATGAAGAACACTGGTTTCCTCTCTTCCAAATCGCCTCAAAAGCTTCTCCTCGTTCAACAATGGTGTAAAAATAGGTATTGGTCGCGCAAGGGTTTTAATTTAACTGCCTAGTTATTTATGCACTGCGATCGCGGACATAAGGTCGCGATCGTGAAGAACAATTTTCCACAGACCCTCAAATACTCTACGCGATCGCAAATTTCCACACGCGACCGCGATTCATAGAACCTCAACCCCACGCGATCGCAACCCTGCACACGCGATCGCAATAAACAATGGACCCTCTCACCTCACGCGCCTGTAACCCTACGCGATCGCAAGCAAGGCCACATGGTCGCACTGCCCTATCCAGCCAAGCTATGCGATCGCAGACACACTTACGCGATCGCATAGAACAATTTCACCTGCCTCAAATCTTTACTCTAAGCAATCGCGGCCTGCTCTTCGTGATCGCGATGAATAATTTCCTGCTGCACTGACACAAGAAAACTGTCACACCCCAAAAACCAAGGGACACGACCGGCACTCGACCGGGTAGCCCCAGTCAAGCGGACCTGGATTCCCTTTTCCCTCCCACGCATTACCCGAGATTTCCGATGTACATTATTCAACTGTAATTAAGACGCATTCTTACAATTTGAAATTAAACTATAGTATTTTGTCATTACCAACATGTAGTACAATACTTACAAAATATACATAACACACAGTTTTACTTTACGTGACCTACAAGTCATACTGTCCAAAATACATAAGTACATAACCCACACTTCCTGTCTACGGAGCCTCTAAGAGTACGAAGGAGTTATATAATACTTGCCGGTATCAAGGCTCCGGCTATACCTTACACAAGTACCAAAATAAGAATCCGGAAGAAAAGGTGGCATGAACCACACTGGGCCCAAAGAGGAGAGGGGCTCACCAAAACAGTTGATAGGACGTAGAGGAGGCACTACTGTCGGTGGGCTGGAGTACCTGCTATAGAACCACCTACAATCATCACAAGAATGTAGCGCCCCGGCAAAGGGACGTCAGTACATTTGAATTGTACTGGTATGTATGAACAAACTTTACTCTAAGATTATTCACATGCATGCAAGGTCTCAACTTTTCATCCCCAAGAACCAACCTATGTGTGTTTTATTCTTAGTTAAATCCCTGGAATTTGAGAAAATAGGGTGAAGGCTTACCTCTTATGATGAAGAATATGACTACTACTTGATAAACTTCCGAGCCTGGGTAGAGATGGAGGACCAATTTGGGGAAGATGAGGACTTCTCTCTCTAGAACCCACTCTTACTTCTCTCTGTTTTGTTCAGAAACCAGTTAAAATGAAGGGGGGGGTGTTAAATGAAACTGGGGTCGGGTATAAAAATTTAGAAAATTAAAAAATCGTGTCGAATATGCGGTCAGGAATGCGATCGTATTTCTGATATGCGGTCCGCATATTGGACCGCAGAATGGCACCCAGGTGGGCCAAATTTTGAAAACATTCTGCCCGAGTATGCGACCACTATGCGGTCCGCATACACGTTATGCGATCGCATAGTGCGTCGCATAACACCCAAATTTCTGGATAAAATTTTTTTAGTTCTTTCAACTCCCGGGGTACTTTTACCAAAAATCAAGGTCCGTTTTAAGAACTTCCACAGAGATAACAACTCGGGGACTTATTCGGGCATTATTTTAAGCAAGAAATTTTATGGGTCTTTACATTCTCCCCCCCTTAAAAATCATTCATCCTCGAATGAGGATTTTGGAAATCATTTGGTTTTTGAAAACATGATATGCAAACTTCCCAATTTACACTAACTCCAGTATTTTCAGAAAATTTCGCCAGAGTCTCCTTTGTATTTAGACCTATCCACCTGACAGAGAGCCCCCGAAACACATTTCCAAGCATCATTACACAATTTTTGTTATCCCTACAACTGGTATACCATTCATTACCTCAACACTTGCACATATCCAATTACCATGACAAATACATATAGCTCATCCTCTTCTCATCACAAATTGGCATAAGATTCAATTAGTGGCACATAATTTGCACATAACTTTGGGCCATTTCAATGCGCCCCATATGGTTCAATCACCTCAATAGATCATAGACAATTCTTTTAACCATTACCAATCTACACTACCATTAATCACTTACTTAGCACATTTGTTTCACGAAGCTTTTATTTGCTTTAAAAGTGGCACACCCCCTATTTAACAACTTTGTATACAGTTTTAGCACGCATTTGAAAGTTACAACAATAAGACAATTAGGAGAGGAAAGAAAAAAAAAATGGGGTGTCTTTGCACGAATCTGAGTACAACATCAAATTGCCTTGGAACCATAATTCGCACGATCACTACTACACTTGCTCAAACAGATGGGGGTATTTTTCTTTCATTTCTTTCTCTGTTTCCCACGTGGCTTCCTCGACTCGTTGACTTCGCCACAACACTTTAACAGAAGCAATTTCTTTGTTTCTCAATCTACGGACTTGCCTATCAAGAATACAAATCGGAGCCTCTTCGTATGATAGCTCTTCATTAACCTCAATAGTCCCAACTAGCACGATGGAGGATGGATCTCCAACCACTTTCTTCAGCATAGACACATGGAACACTGGGTGCACTAATGACATTTCATGGGGAAATTCTAACCTATAAGCCACCCGTCCTATCCTTTGAGCAATTCGATATGGCCCGACGTACCTAGGGCTCAACTTCCCTTTCTTCCCAAACCGCATCACTCCCTTCATGGGGGACACCTTTAAGAACACCCAATCATCTACCTGGAACTCCAATTCTCTTCGACGAACGTCCGCATAGGATTTCTGACGACTCTGAGCAGTTTTCATCCTCTCTTGAATGACTCTAACTTTTTCCATAGCTTGGTGCACAAGATCTGGTCCTAACAATTCTATTTCACCAACCTCGAACCATCTGATCAGAGATCTACACCTCTTTTCGTACAATGCCTCAAACGGGGCTATTCGGATACTAGCATGGAAGCTGTTATTATAGGCAAACTCGACAAACGACAAATGATCATCCCAATTACCCTTGAAGTCTAAAACACAAGCGCGTAGCATATCCTCGAGCGTCTGAATAGTCCGCTCTGCCTAACCATCAATATGTGGATGGAAAGCCGTGTTGAGATTTACTTGAGTACCCAAACCTTGCTGAAATTTCCGCCAAAAATAAGCTGTAAACTGGGCCCCTCGATCTGAGATAGTAGAAACTGGAGTGCCATGAAGTCTAACTATCTCCTTGATGTACAATTGGGCATACCGTTCCACTGTGTCGGTGGACTTGACTGGCAAAAAGTGAGCTGATTTTGTGAGTCGATCCACTATCACCCAAATCGAGTCGAACTTGCGCTGAGTGCGAGGTAACCCTACCACGAAATCCATATTAATCATTTCCCACTTCCACATTGGTATTTCCACAAGCTGGGTTAACCCACCGGGCCTCTGATGCTCGGCCTTCACCTGTTGACAATTCGAACATTTGGATACATGGTCCGCCACATCCCTCTTCATACCGCTCCACCAATAAATTTCCCGGAGATCATGATACATTTTCGTAGAACCTGGGGGCACAGAATACCGGGAGCTGTGAGCCTCCGCCATTACCCTTCCCCTAAGATTATCTACATTTGGAGCACATAGCCTACCTTGACATCGCAACACTCATTGCTTCCGAGTGAAAGTGCCGAAACCTTGCCATTCAGAACTGCCTCCTTCAACTGTGCCAATGCTGTATCAATAAACTGCTTCTCCTTGACTTCCGCTACAAGTGACGATTCTGCCCCATTATGCACCATAACTTCCCCTTCGCCTGAGGTGGAAATACAAACCCCCAAAATGGCCAATTGATAAACCTCCTGAGCCAAGGGCCTCTGATCCGCTTCCAAATGAGCCAAACTACCCATAGACTTCCAACTGAGAGCGTCGGCCACCACATTCGCCTTTCCTGGATGGTACAAGATGTTCATATCATAATCCTTAAACAGTTCTAACCACCTTCGCTGCCTTAGATTCAGTTCCTTCTGCTTGAATAAATACTGAAGACTCTTATGGTCTGAGAACACATCCAAGTGGACTCCATAAAGATAATTCCGCCATATTTTTAATGCAAACACCACAGCCGCGAGCTCCAAATCATGCGTCGGATACTTCTTCTCGTGATTCTTGAGTTGCCTTGAAGCATACGCTATGACCTTCCCATGTTGCATCAACACACACCCCAAACCAACCCTTGAAGCATCGCAATAAACCACAAATCCCTCTATACCTTCTGGCAAGGTCAATACCGGTGCCGAAGTCAATCTCGACTTCAATTCCTGAAAACTTTTCTCACAAGCGTCGGACCACTGGAACTTCACTGCTTTCTGCGTCAATTTAGTCAATGGGGAGGCGAGGGTAGAGAATCCCTCCACAAACCTCCGATAATACCCAGCTAGACCCAAGAAACTGCGAACCTCCGTCGGGGTCGTTGGTCTAGGCCAATCTTTCACTGCTGCGATCTTCTGGGGATCAACCTGAATCCCTTCTCTGGAAACAACATGACCCAAAAACGCGACTGATTCTAGCCAAAACTCACCTTTCGAAAATTTAGCATACAGGTGGTGATGACGAAGAGTCTGTAGGACTGCTCTAAGGTGATTAGCATGATCTTCCCGACTCCGCGAGTAGACAAGGATGTCATCAATAAAAACAATCACGAAGGAGTCTAGAAATGGCTCGAAAATCCGATTAATAAGATCCATAAAAGCTACTGGAGCATTGGTCAGCACAAAGGACATTACCAGAAATTCAAAATGACCATAACGAGTCCTGAAGGCGGTCTTAGGAATATCCTACTTCCTGATCTTCAACTGATGATACCCAGATCGTAAATCAATTTATGAGAAGAACCTCGCACCTTGCAATTGATCAAACAAATCATCTATTCGAGGCAATGAATACTTGTTTTTGATAGTGACTTTGTTGAGCTTCCGATAATCAATACACATCCTAAGAGACCCATCCTTCTTTCTAACAAAAAGAATCGGAGCACCCCACGGCGACACACTCGGCCGAATGAACCCCTTATCTAATAAATCCTTCAACTGCTCCTTTAACTCCCTTAACTCTGCTGGCGCCATTCTTTATGGTGGAATAGATATGGGCTGCGTATCTGGTAGTACATCAATCCCAAAATCAATCTCTCTATCTGGCGGAATCCCTGGAAGCTCGTCCGGAAATACTTCAAGAAACTCATCCACAACTGACACGGACTCGGGGGCCGACACTTCTGAAGCGTTGTCCGCGACCTGGACCAAATGATAGATACACCCCCTCTTAATCATCTTCGAGTCCTTAGGGCAGAAGATAAACCTACCTTTCGGCACCACACCATTCCCCTTCCACTCAATAACCGGCTCATTAGGAAACTCGAGTCTCATGACTCTCGTTTGGCAGTCGAGCTTAGCAAAGCACGAATAAAGCCAGTCCATTCCCATAATAATATCAAAATCTACCATCACAAGCTCAATAAGATCGTCCGTGGTCACGCGACCTCATACCGTGACAACACAATTCTTATAGACTTGCGCTGCTGTAATAGAATCACCAACCGGAGTTGATATAGAGAACGGCTCATGAAGTTGTTCGGGTTCTATCCCAAAACTTGAAGCAATAAACGGGGTAACATAGGACAAGGAGGACCCCGGATCAATAAGAGCATAGCAATCAAGTGCTTGAACATTCAGAATACCTGTGACAACATCTGGAGAAGCCTCCGCGTTCTGGAGACCACTCAAAGCATAGAATCGGCTGGGTCCGCCTCTACCACGAGCCCCACCCCTAATTACACCACGTCCTGCTGGAGCTGGAGGACGCACTGAAGATGTGGCGGCTGAAGAACCGGATGACTGGGCAAACCCCCTGCTCATGCCCTGGCTGGGCGCACGACAATCCCGCTGAAGATGACCCCTCACCCCACACCTGTAGCATATCGGGCGATCCAAATAACAGGCCTCAGTATGGAACCCTCCNTGGGGTCTCCTGCTGTCGGATCATGATCTTCAATGGCTATTCGGCTGATAATGGTGCACGAATGGCGGAGCACTGGCTGAAGACTGAGCATAAAACTGGGATGGCCCTGATGGCCCCCTCCCTTGAACATGTCTCCCCCCTGAAACTGCGCTCCCTGAGTGACCCACCGACCGGGCCCTGCTGCTACTCTCTCTGTTTGCCCGTATCTTCAACTTTCTAGCCTCCGTAGCCTGGGCAAATCCCACAATCTTCCCATAATTCATGTCCATGTGCAAAGACGCTGTAGCAGCCTCATTCACAACCAAAGGACTGAGACCCTGAACAAATCGTCGAACTCGAGCGTCCATGGTCGACACCAACTGGGGAGCATACTTGGACAACCTTACGAACTCCATGTGGTACTCCCAAACACTCATACTGCCCTGCTTGAGGACCTCAAACTCAGTAGCACGGGCTGCCACAGTCTCGGCAGGCAAAAAGTGATCCATGAACGCATCCACGAACTCGCTCCATCTAGCCGGAGGACTTCCCTCTCCACGGGAACCCTCCCACATCTCGAACCAGGAATATGCTGCTCCCCTCAGCCTGTACAAAGCTAACTCAACCCCCTATGTCCCTGTAGCCTTCATCACCCGAAGGGTCTTGCACATCTCATCAAGAAAATCCTGTGGATCGGCCTCTGGATCCGTACCTGAGAACTCTGGAGGGGCCAACCGCAGAAACTGGTTGACTCTGGAGCCGGTGGAATCTCCCTGTCCGCTGGAGGACGCAGGGGTAGCATGATATCTTTGGGCCTGGGCGGTCACCAACTGCGTTAACATATGAATAGCTCCTCTGAGGTCCCCCTCGGACGTACCGGGACCGGAAGCTGGAACCGTAGAGGGATCAGGAATGTCAGCGGGAGGTATTGCAGCACCTTCCGCCGCCGCAAGAACAGGAATGCTTTGATCAGGAATAGAAGTTTCCGGCAAATTCAAGGTCGGGGAGTCACTCTCACCCGCACTACCAGGTACATGATTCACAGCCACACTTGGGGTGGCATTGGCCTCAAGGCCGAGTCGAGCTCTCTTCTTTGGTGCCATTACTGAAAAATTTCGGAACAAAGCACGAATTAGACAAGGACATTTTCACTCTCCACTTCACCGCACGATATAGAATAACAATGAAAAGAGTAATTTCCTAAATGTCCGTGTAGCCCCCTAATTATAGATGTGGTCGACAACACACCGATAAGAAGGGCTCTACTAGACACGGCTCCGAGACATCCTAGGACTCTTTTAAAACCTTAGGCTCTGATACCAAGTTTGTCACGCCCCAAAACCAAGGGACACGACCGGCACTCGACCGGGTAGCCCCAGTCAAGCGGACCTGGATTCCTTTTTCCCTCCCACGTATTACCCCGAAATTTCCGATGTACATTATTCAATTATAATTAAGACGCATTCTTACAATCTGAAATTAAATCATAGATTTCTGTCATTACCAACATGTGGTACAATACTTACAAAATATACATAACACACAGTTTTACTTTACGTGGTCTACAAGTCATACTGCCCAAAATACATAAGTACATAACCCACACTTCCTGTCTACGGAGCCTCTAAGAGTACGAAGGAGTTATACAATACTTGCCGGTAACAAGGCTCCGGCTATACCTTACACAAGTACCAAAATAAGAATCCAGAAGAAAAGGTGGCATGAACCACACTGGGCCCAGAGAGGAGAGGGGCTCACCAAAACAGCTGATAGGACGTAGAGGAGGCACTACTGTCGGTGGGCTGGAGTACCTGCTATAGAACCACCTACAATCATCACAAGAATGTAGTGCCCCCGGCAAAGGGACTTCAGTACATTTGAATTGTACTGGTATGTATGAACAAACTTTACTCTAAGATTATTCACATGCATGCAAGGTCTCAACTTTTCATCTCCAAGAACCAATCTATGTGTGTTTTATTCTTAGTTAAATCCCTGGAATTTGAGAAAATAGGGTGAAGGCTTACCTCTTATGATGAAGAAGATGACTACTACTAGATAAACTTCCGAGCCTGGGTAGAGATGGAGGACCAATTTGGGGAAGATGAGGACTTCTCTCTCTAGAACCCACTCTTACTTCTCTCTATTTTATTCAGAAACCAGTTAAAATGAAAGGGGGAAGGAGTTAAATGAAATTGGGGTCGAGTATAAAAATTTAGAAAATTAAAAAACCGTGTCGAATATGCGGTCAGGAATGCGATCGCATTCCTGACATGCGGTCCACATATTGGACCGCAGAATGGCCCCCAGGTGGGCCAAATTTTGAAAACATTCTGCCCGAGTATGCGACCACTATGCGGTACGCATACACGTTATGCGATCGCACTGTGCGTCGCATAACACCCCTTAAATTGGGCAGTGATCTGCCCGTGTATGCGACCACTATGCGGTCCGCATACACGTTATGTGATCGCATAGTGCGTCGCATAACACCCAAATTTCTGGATAAAAACAATTTATTTCTTTCAACTCCCGAGGTACTTTTACCAAAAATCAAGGCCCGTTTTAAGAATTTCCACAAAGATAACAACTCGGGGACTTATTCGGGCATTATTTTAAGCAAGAAATTTTACGGGTCTCTATAAAAACCAGCATTTTTCGCAAGTCCAAAAGTGCTCGTTAACCACCCGAAATCAATCCCTAGCCCCTCGGGACCCTAACCAAATTTACCAACCCATCATAAATATCATTCAAACTTAGTTGCACTCTAAAAACACTAAATATAACCTCAAAACACCAAAATCACATCGGATTCAAGCCTAAGAACTTTGAAATGTCTAAAATCCACCAATGATGCCAAAACTATCCAAAACAACTCCGAATGACCTAATATTTTGCAGACATGTCCAAAATGACGTTACGAACCTGTTCCAACTGTAGGAATTCCATTCCGACCCCGATAGCCTACTTTATACTGCCGACCGGAAATCACCAAAAACTAACTTTCGCCAATTCAAGCCTAATTCTACAACGGACATCACAAAATTATTCTGAACACACTCCTAAGTCCCAAATCACCTAACGAAGCTATCTGAGCCATAAAATCCGCATTCCGAGGTGGTTTACCAATAAGTCAACTCTCAGTTGACTTTTCCAACTTTAAGGCTATTTTTTTTAGAGACTGAATGACTAAACTCTCACTACAACCATTCTGATTTCAAGACTACCAACGCTAACACATCAATAACAGTATAACCAACCTATAACAAGTCAATAACAATAATTATAATGCAGGTTCTACGTAACGACAGACCGGCTCGTTACATTCTCCCCCTCTTAAACAAACGTTCGTCCTCGAACGGGTCTAGAAACATACCTGGAGTCTCAAACAAGTGAGGATATTTGCTCTACATCTCTCTCTCGGTCTCCCAAGTAGCCTCCTCCACTGGCTGACCTCTCCACGTACTTTCACTAAAGCTATATCCTTGGACCTCAACTTTCTGACCTCGCGAGCCAAAATTGCTACTGGCTCCACCTCATATGACATATCACCCTCGAGCTGAACTGTGCTGAAGTCTAAGACATGAGACGGGTCACCAACATATCTCCTGAGCATCGACACATGAAATACCAGATGAACACTCGACATGCTAGGTGGCAAGGAAAGTCTATAAGCCACCTCTCCAACCTTCTGAAGTACCTCAAAAGGACCAATAAACCGAGGACCCAGCTTTCCTCTCTTTCCGAACCTCATAACACCCTTCATGGGTGATACCTTCAGCAGTACCTTATCACCTTCCATAAATGACACATCTCGTGCATTCCGGTCCGCGTAACTCTTCTGTCTAGACTGCGTCGTGCGAAGTTGCTCCTGAATCAACTTCACCTTCTCCAACGCATCCTGAATCATATCTGTGCCCAATAACTTAGCCTCACCAGGCTCGAACCAACCAACTGGAGATCTACACCTCCTACCATATAAAGCCTCATACGGGGCCATCTAAATACTGGATTGGTAGCTGTTATTATATGCAAACTCCGCTAGTGGTAGAAACTAATCCCATGAGCCACCAAAATCAATCACACAAGCCCGTAACATATCCTCCAAAATATGAATAGTCTGTTCCGATTTCCCGTCGGTCTGAGGATGAAATGCAGTGCTCAACTCTACATCAGTACCCATGCCTCTCTATATGGACCTCCAAAACTGAGATGTGAACTGAGTACCTCTGTCAGAAATAATAGAAACTGGAACTCCATGCAACCGGACAATCTCCTTAATGTAAATACCAGCTAACCGCTCTGAAGTATAAGTAGTGCTGACAGGAATGAAGTGCGCCGACTTGGTCAATCTATCCACAATGACCCAAATAGCATCAAAACCCTTCGAAGTCCGGGGAGGCCCAACTACAAAGTCCATAGTAATTCGCTCCCATTTCCACTATGGAATACCTAACCTCTGAAGCAAACCACCTGGTCTCTGGTGCTCATACTTGACCTGCTGGTAGTTGAGACACCGTGCTACATACTCAACAATATCTCTCTTCATCCGCCTCCACTAATACTGCTGTCTCAGATCCTGATACATCTTCGCGGCCCCCGGATGAATGGAATACCGCGAGCTATGGGCCTCTGCTAATATCAACTCTCGGATACCATCCTCGTTGGGCACGCAAATACGGCCATGCATCCTCATAATGTTGTTATCACCAATAGTCACATCCCTGGCATCACCTCGACAGACTCTATCCTGAAGGACTAACAAGTGTCGGTCATCATACTGGCGAGCCTTAATATGATCATAAAGAGAAGACTGGGAAGCCATGATAGCTAATACCCGCAGAGGGTCTAACAAATCCAATCTCACCAACTGACCCGCTAAAGCCTGAACATCAAGTGCTAAAGGTCGCTCTGCTGCTGAAAGGTATGCTAGACTCCCCAAACTCGCGGCTCTGCGACTCAAGGCATCTGCCACTACATTGGCCTTTCCCGGGTGGTACAAAATAGTAAGATCATAATCCTTGAGAAGCTCTAACCATCTCCTCTGGCGCAAATTCAAATCCTTCTGCCTCAACAGATACTGCAAGCTACGATGATCAGTGAAAATCTCACATTGTACCCCATACAAGTAATGACGCCAAATCTTTAAGGCATGAACAATGGCAGCTAACTCAAGATCATGTACTGGGTAATTCTTCTTGTGAACCTTCAACTGTCTAGACGCGTAGGCAATCACCCTACCATACTGCATCAACACCGCTCCCAAGACAACTCTAGAATCATCACAATAGATTGTGTAAGAACCCGAACCAGTAGGCAAAACTAGTACCGGAGCTGTGGTCAATGCTGACTTGAGCTTCTAAAATATCTCCTCACACTCATCAGACCATCTGAATGGAGCACCCTTCTGGGTCAATCTGGTCAATAGTGAAGCAATAGAAGAGAATCCTTCCACAAAGCGACGGTAATATCCCGCCAAACCAAGGAAACTCCTAATCTCAGTAGCTGAGGACGGTCTGGGCCAACTCTGCACCGCCTCAATCTTCTTTGGATCAACCTGAATACCCTCACTAGACACCACGTGCCCCAAGAAAGCTACTGAACCAAGACAAAACTCACACTTGGAGAATTTTGCATAAAGTTTCTCCTCCCTCACCTCTGTAACACAATCCTCAAGTGCTGAGCATGCTCTTCCTGGCTACGAGAATAAACCAGGATGTCATCAATGAACACAATGACGAACGAATCAAGGTAAGGCTAGAACACACTATTCATCAATTGCATGAATGCGACTGGGGCATTGGTCAACCCAAATGACATAACCAAGAATTCATAATGACCATATCTGGTCCTGAAAGCAGTCTTCGGAATGTCAGAATCCCAAAGCTTCAACTGATGATACCCCGACCTCAAATTGATCTTGGAGAACACCTTAGCTCCTTGAAGCTGATCAAATAAGTCATCAATACGAGACAAAGGATACCGGTTTTTCACTGTAACCTTATTCAACTGTCTATAATCAATACACATACGCATGGAGCCATCTTTCTTTTTCACAAACAACACCGGTGCACCCCAAGGTGACACCCTCGGCCGAATGAACCCCTTATCTAAGAGTTCCTGAAACTACTCCTTCAGTTCTTTCAACTCCGCTGGTGCCATGCGGTAAGGTAGAATAGAGATAGGTTGAGTGTCTGGCACCAGGTCAATACCAAAATCAATATCCCTGTTAGGTGGCATGCCTGGCAGGTCTGCAAGGAATACATCCGAAAAATCACGGACTACAGGAACATAATCAACAGATGGAGTCTCACTACTAACATCTCTCACAAAAGCAAGATAAGATTCACATCCTTTCTCAACCATACGTTGAGCCTTTAAATAAGAAATCACTCTGCTAGGCACATGCTCTATAGACCCTCTCCACTCAACTCTTGGAACTCCGGGCATAGATAAGGTCACGGTCTTAGCGTGATAATCAAGAATCGCATGACATGGGGATAACCAATCCATGCCCAGAATCACATCAAAATCAACCATACTGAGTAACATCAAGTCCACTCGGTATCCAGACCCCCAATAGATATAAGACACGACCGAAACACACAGTCCACAACAATGGTATCGCCCACCAGAGTCAAAACATGAGCAGACGTAACTAAAGACTTACAGGGCATATTTAGAAAATGAGAAAAATAGGATGAGACATAAGAGTACATGGAACCAAGGTCAAATAAAGCCAAAGCATCATTGTGACAAACTGAGATAGTACCTGTAATCACCGAATCTGAGGCCATAGCATCAGGCCTAGCCGGAAGTGTATAAATATGTGGCTGGCCTCCACTTTCTCGACCTCCCCCTCTAGGGCGGCCTTTATCTGCCTGACCACCACCCCTGGATGCCTAGGTAGGTGGTGAAGTGACTGGAGCTAAAGCCGAGGGCTGAACCCTCTACTAAGATGAACTACTAGGACGATGGGGACACTGCCTCCACTTATGTCCGAACTCTCCACACTCATAACAACTACCTGGAGCTGGAGATGAAAACTGACGAGAACCCCTGCCACCATGATAACCACCAGACGAACCATGCATAGAAGAACCCTGATAAGATGATGCTCGGGCGGAGCTCTAAGCTGGAAGGGCACTAAAAGATGAACGTCCCTGATGAGAACTGCGAGGACCCTGCCCCGAAGATACACCACTGTAAGCTGGGAAAACTGGCTGTGGAGGCCTAAATGGACGACCTTTGTAGTGCTGAAACTCCCTCTAGAAGGGGCACCACTGAAGCTACTTGATCCCCGAGGCCTCTTGACCTCCCTCTCCTCACGCTCCTGCCTACGAACCGACTCAATGTCCCGAGCAATGTCAACAACCTACTCCAATGTAGCTCCAGACACTCTCTCTCTGGTCATCAAGATCTGAAGCTAATAAGTAAGACCATCTACAAACCTCCTAATCCTCTCCCTATCAGTAGGGACAAACTCAGAAGCATGTCTAGCCAACTCAGAAAACCTTATCTCGTACTGAGTATCTGACAACTCTCTTTGGCGTAGCTGCTCAAACTGTCTGCGCTGATTCTCTCTATGGGACTGAGGAACATACTTCTCCAAAGAGATCGTGGAGAACTGCTTCCAAGTGAGTGGTGCTGAACCAACCGGCCTACGCCTCTCGAATGACTCCCACCAAGTAAAAGCAGCACCAACAAACTGAAATGTAGCAAACGAGACCCCACTGATCTCCAAAATACCCGCAGTACGTAGTATCCTTTGCCACTTATCCAGAAAACCTTGAGCATCCTCACCCTCTGTGCCGCTGAAAGTCGGAGGCTTAAGTCTGCTGAACCTCTCTAGTCTACGCTGCTCATCCTCAGGCATAGCTGGAACCACAAAATCCTCGACAGGGACAACCGACTGGGTTGGGTCTACCCCCGGTGCCTGAATACCCTGTACAACTAGCTCAGGTGTCCGGGCAGCTGGAGTTTGATTGCCTCTCCCGGCCTGAGCTGCAGTGGAAGTAGTGGACATAGAAACTGCCTGAGCTAACCTGGAACGCACCGTCAATATCTGAGCCAGGGTTTCTTGAAGACCCAGAATAACAATAGGCACTGCCAGTGCCTGAGCCTGTCCCGCTGGAGCACCGTCGGCAGGAACCTGATCCTGAACGATAGGGGGATCCTAGGGTACTGTCCTGGTTGTTGCGCGGGCTGGTCCCCTACCTCTACCACGGCCCTGACCCTTGTGGGTCTGGCTAGTGTCTGGTCACCCTGATCGGTATTGTGTGTCCTCACTAACAGGTCGTGATGGCGCCTATCATGGAACTAGGCTAGACAACCATCACATAACTACCCATTCGTTCTATTATAATTTTTCACAAATTAATAACAACCAGCAAATATAGCATAAAATAAATTCTTTAAGTCTTAGCGTCCCAATAATAGTCTAAACAACTATAAACAAAACCTCCCAAGACTGGAGTCAACATGGTCACGAGCATATACGAAATAGCTAACTCTACTAATGTCTTAAATAAAGTGTAGGAATGAAATGCTAAAACTAAATAACGAAGGGAAATGGAGAAGTTGTGGACGCTAGACAGCTACCACGAAATCCCCCAAAGCTGCTGCTAACGAACAAGACAGCTACTGATCCAAATCGGTACCTGGATCTGTGCACAGTGGCACAGGGAGTAATGATGAGTACGCCAACTCAGTAGTAATGAAAATAAATCGCAGTCTGAGAAGTATAAAACACACAGCACAGATACACCAATTCACAAAACCAGTAAAAGACCAAGTCACCATAAAGTATTCATCAAATGTATAAGTTCAAAAACCAGTTTCCAGAAATTTTTTGAAACAAGTAAAATTTCAATATATCTCAGTAAGACTCTCAGTAAAAATCAGTTTTGGAAAACGAAGTGAATCATAGTTCAAAAACATAGTAAACTCATCATAAATCTGCCCCTCGGGCCAAAATCATTTCGCGTAACAATTTCCCTCAGTATCAGCCCATCAGGCAACCTCACAGTCACTCAATATTAGCCCATCAGGCAACCTCACAGTCACTCAATATTATCCCATCAGGCAACCTCATAGTCACTCAATATTAGTCCATCAGGCAACCTCACAGTCGCTCAGTATCAGCCCCACGGGCAACATCACTCATTAGGTACCTGCGCTTACTAGGGATGTGTACAAACTCCGGAGGGGCTCCTATAGCCCAAGCGCTATAACAAGACACATCATGGCATAAATCACTCACAATATAGGCCCGCAACCTCACTCATATCATAACATCCTCACAATATAGGCTTGCAGCCTTACTTAGTCAGACACTCTCAGCTTGCCCTTCAGGCCATAAATATACCGGGTTCTCAACCCAAAAACAGTGTTTCATTTTCAATAAATAGTATCAAAATACTCTGAGTGTCAAAACAGTTATCAAGAAAAGACTGAGTGAAAATCATAACATATTAGTGAGAAAAATAGTAAAAGCATCCCCCAAGGGGTAAACAAATCGGCACTAGGCCCCAAACATGGATTACAACCCAGATTATATCAAATCATAATAGTACTATTGGAAATAAGCTTTAAAAAACCGTTTCACAACTCAATAGTTGCCTAAAAAGGAATATATCTCCAAAGTTCCAATCTTTGCATTCCAAAATCCGTGAAAGGATGTAAAGTCCGGTGTTTCATACCCTCGGGACAGGATTTAAAGACATTACTCACCTCAAACTATCCCGAAAACTATTCTGCAATACGCTTGCCTCTCGAATAAACTCCTGAGTGATCCAAATCTACCAAGTTCAGATTTTTATCATCAAATTATGCTTAAGGAATGAATTCCAATTGAAAAATATCGATTTTAAGCACAAAACCCGAAATCGGTCAAAACCTGACCCCCGGGCCCGCGTCTTGGAACTCAGAAATTTTATACTAAAATGTTCTTCATCATCTCACGAGTCCGTACATATAAAGAACGCTAAAATGGGAGTCCGTTTGGCCCCTCAAATCGACCCCTAAAGGTCTCATAATCTCAAGCCTTGACCCCACCTTTTCCTACTGATTTTCACGGATTAAACACTGAGATTATGTTCCTTAATCACCTATAATCAAGTTTTAAGGTCCAAAATACTTACCTCTATGAAGAACACTGATTTCCTCTCTTCAAAATCGCCTCGAAAGCTTCTCCACATTCAAAAATGGTGTAAAAATAGGTATTGGTCGCGGAAGGGTTTTAATTTAACTGCCCAGTTATTTAAGCACTGTGATCACAGACATAAGGTCGCGATCGCGAAGAATAATTTTCCACAGACCCTCAAATACTCTACGCGATCGCAATGTTCCACACGCGACCGCAATTCACAGAACCTCAACCCCACGCGATCGCAACCCTGCACACGCGATCGCAATAAACAATGGACCCTCTCCCCTCACGCGCCTGTAACCCTACACGATCGCAAGCAAGGCCAAGCGATCGCACTACCCTAGCCAGCCAAGCTATGCGATCGCAGACACACTTACGCGATCACATAGAACAATTTCACCTGCCTCAACTCTTTACTCTACGTGATCGCGGCATGCTCCTCGCGATCGCGATGAACAATTTCCTGCTGCACTGACACCAGAAAACCAACATTTTTCCCAAGTCCAAAAGTGCCCGTTAACCACCCGAAATCAATCCCGAGCCCCACGGGACCCCAACCAAATTCACCAACACATCATAAATTATAACTCAAACTTAGTTGCACTCAAAACACTAAATATAACCTCAAAACACCAAAATCACATCGAATTCAAGCCTAAGAACTTTGAAATTTCTAAAATCCACTAATGGTACCGAAACTATCCAAAACAGCTCTGATCGACCTGAAACTTTGCAGACATATCCAAAAAGACGTTACGAACCTGTTTCAACTGTAGAAATTTTATTCCGACCCCGATAGCCTATTTTCCACTGCCGACCGGAAATCACCAAAAACTAACTTTCGTCAATTCAAGCCTAATTCTACACCGGACATCACAAAATTATTATGAACACACTCCTAAGTCCCAAATCACCTAACGAAGCTATCCGAGCAATAAAATCCGCATTCCGAGGTGGTTTACCAATAAGTCAACTCTCAGTTGACTTTTCCAACTTTAAGGCTATTTTTTTTAAAGACTGAATGACTAAACTCTCACTACAACCATTCTCGTTTCAAGCCTACCAACTCTAACACATCAATAACAGTATAACCAACCTATAACAATTCAATAACAATAATTATAATGCAGGTTCTACGTAACGACAGACCGGCTCGTTACATGAATATACAATACTATACTTGTATTTCTTTAATTATATTGTACTAGTAATCGTACCCGAGCGATTAATATTAAAAATATTAATTTAATTAAATTGTTGTCGGGCTTGTTTAAATAAATTAGATCGTATTGCTTTAATAAATTTCAATTGTTATTTTATTTGTCAATGTGATATACCAAATAATAAAATCACTATTAAATTAAAGGGACTTATATAGTCATCGAATAAATTGTATTATGTTGTTGTCAATAATATTATCAGAATTTTGATGAATAAAATCTCTATTAAATTAAAGGGACTTGTATAGTCATCGAATAACGTTTTTGCTCTGTATTTTTTTTATATTATATTATCCAATATTTAATATAATCACATTGTTAATAGATAATTTTATTAGCATATTACTTTGTTTAATATTTTTGTTTACTGCTTTCATTTTGTAATATAAAAGAAGATATATACTTTATTACTCATGAAATATTTTTCTTTTTTAAATTTTATCATTGTTCTCAATATTATTATTTGAATTTTAATGAATAAAATCTCTGTTAAATTAAAGAGATTTGTATTATCAAATATTTAGTATCATTGTTGTTGACCCAAGTCACTGCATGGTTTTGAAGATTGACAAATGTCTACTCAGTTGAACCAGGTCCATCATGGCAAACATACTTGAACAATCCCAGTGACACAAGAACCGTCTATGTACATGAGATAAATGTGATTGTGAATTATCCATGAACCAAGAGATTATCTCCTAATGCGAAAAGGTTGCAAATTTATAAGAGGTTAGAGTTCGAGTTCAGGAAGGATAGTAACAAAGGAAGAAGTTGAGATAAACACAAACCCTTTCACCAAGGAAGAGTTGCATTAGAATTGAACAACATATCTCAAAGACTGACTCAATATAATGTTGAAGCATTCCTACTAAATAATTGATCGCACAAAGGCAGAAGTGAAACAAGAATTGAAAGCAAAATTTCCAGAGCTATTTTGCAAGCAGAATCCTTGTGCGACACAAAGGCTACTGACCAGCTAGAAGAACCAGTTCCATCTGTTTATCTTTCGAGTCTAGTTGGTTGTAGTAGGTGATTTAATATTGTATCTTTCAGCTTCATTAGAAACAATTGAAATAGGTACACATTGTTCAAGTTAGAGTTAACTTGAAGCTTGTCGCAATTAGCTAGAGGCTAGGTTGCTACAAAGGGATTA